>OZ036009.1:12815859-12930859 GCA_964035015.1 Corallium rubrum | reverse complement strand
ACAACTTCAAAAACACCAATGCCAACAACAACAACACTAACGACAGCAATAGTACCACCACAACCACCACTACCAACACCAACACCAACACCCCTACCACCACCACCACCACCACTACCAACACCACTACCCCCACCAACAACAACTAATTTCTCTTCAGCATCAACCCCAGCTCTACACCATGAAAACTGTCAAAGAGCTAACTTTTATTCTAGGCGCTGTACGCATTCTTCGCAAAGCAGACGAAATCGACTTCAAACTTCTCTACTCAGGCAAGCTTTGTTTTGATGAACTCAAGAGAATTAAAAGAATAAGTAGAGCATCGGTAAAATTACCTCGTTTCTTAGAAGATATCAATCTATACAGACACGCCTTAAAAGAAATGCTGCGTGTTAATGGACTACAACCGCCAGTCATTATGCACGGTTTATACCGTAAACCTAAACTCCTGAAGGACCGGGGGAAAAACACCAAACGCAAGACAATACCAGGTACTACTGAAACATGCCAAAACAAGAGGTCCCTTCATCGAAAAAGACACGACAGGCGGCGAGAGTTTGGTGCATATGTCAGTTGCGAGTTGTTTTCGATTAAAGAATTGCCGCCAAAACTTGTTTATTAAAAAAGAAATTCCAGAAGACCCAACTGCTTAAACTTGATATGTTTGTTAACCTAAATATCGTCCAGGGCATTTGCGGAGGAGGCGCCCGTATGGGAACTAGGGACGAGGTTGTATGTTTGTAGCAAAAATGCTGTTAAAGGATGCCATATGTTTAAGCCACTGACTTATATAACTGGACTACGGGTGCCCTATATCAGTGACTGAAAGAGAGTGATCACTGACCTATATATAACTGGACTGTGGGTGCTCTATATCAATGAATGAAAGAGAGTAATCACTGACCTATATATAACTGGACTGTGGGTGCTCTATATCAATGACTAAAAGAGAGTGATCACTGACCTATATATAACTGCACTGTGAGTGCTCTATATCAATGACTGAAAGAGAGTGATCACTGACCTATATATAACTGGACTGTGGGTGCTCTATATCAATGACTGAAAGAGAGTGATCACTGACCTATATATAACTGCACTGTGGGTGCTCTATATCAATGACTAAAAGAGAGTGATCACTGACCTATATATAACTGCACTGTGAGTGCTCTATATCAATGACTGAAAGAGAGTGATCACTGACCTATAACTGGACTGTGGGTGCTCTATATCAATGACTGAAAGAGAGTGATCACTGACCTATATATAACTGGACTGTGGGTGCTCTATATCAATGACTGAAAGAGAGTGTTCACTGACCTATATATAACTGGACTACGGGTGTCCTATATCAATGAATGAAAGAGAGCAATTATTGACCTATATATAACTGAACTGTGGGGCCCTATATCAATGACAAAGGGAGTGATCACTGACATATATATAACTGGACTGTGGGTGCTCTATATCAGTGACTGAAAGAGAGTAATCACTGACCTATATATAACTGGACTGTGGGTGCTCTATATCAGTGACTGAAAGAGAGTAATCACTGACCTATACAGTACATAACTGGACTGCACGCGAGTGCTCTATATCAATGACTGAAAGAGAGTAATCACTGACCTATATATAACTGGACTGTGAGTGCTCTATATCAATGACTGAAAGAGAGTAATCACTGACCTATATATAACTGGACTGTGGGTGCTCTATATCAATGACTGAAAGAGAGTGATCACTGACCTATATATAACTGGACTGTGAGTGCTCTATATCAACGACTGAAAGAGAGTGATCACTGACCTATATATAATTGGACTGTGGGTGTCCTATATCAATGACTGAAAGAAAGTGATCACTGACCTATATATAACTGGAGTGTGAGTGCTCTATATCAATGACTGAAAGAGAGTGATCACTGACCTATATATAACTGGAGTGTGAGTGCTCTATATCAATGACTGAAAGAGAGTGATCACTGACCTATATATAACTGGAGTGTGAGTGCTCTATATCAATGACTGAAAGAGAGTGATCACTGACCTATATATAACTGAACTGTGGGTGCTCTATATCAATGACTGAAAGAGAGTGATCACTGACCTATATATAACTGAACTGTGGGTGCTCTATATCAATGACTGAAAGAGAGTGATCACTGACCTATATATAACTGGAGTGTGGGTGCTCTATACCAATGACTGAAAGAGAGTGATCACTGACCTATATATAACTGGACTGTGGGTGCTCTATATCAATGACTGAAAGAGAGTGATCACTGACCTATATATAACTGAACTGTGGTTGCTCTATATCAATGACTGAAAGAGAGTGATCACTGACCTATATATAACTGAACTGTGGGTGTCCTATATCAGTGACTGAAAGAGAGTGATCACTGACCTATATATAACTGAACTGTGGGTGTCCTATATCAGTGACTGAAAGAGAGTGATCACTGATCTATATATAACTGGACTGTGGGTGCTCTATATCAATGACTGAAAGAGAGTGATCACTGACCTATATATAACTGAACTGTGGGTGTCCTATATCAGTGACTGAAAGAGAGTGATCACTGATCTATATATAACTGGACTGTGGGTGCTCTATATCAATGACTGAAAGAGAGTGATCACTGACCTATATATAACTGGACTGTGGGTGCTCTATATCAATGACTGAAAGAGAGTGATCACTGACCTATATATAACTGGACTGTGGGTGCTCTATATCAATGACTGAAAGAGAGTGATCACTGACCTATATATAACTGGACTGTGGGTGCTCTATATCAATGACTGAAAGAGAGTGATCACTGACCTATATATAACTGGGCTGTGAGTGCTCTATATCAATGACTGAAAGAGAGTGATCACTGACCTATATATAACTGAACTGTGGGTGTCCTATATCAGTGACTGAAAGAGAGTGATCACTGATCTATATATAACTGGACTGTGGGTGCTCTATATCAGTGACTGAAAGAGAGTGATCACTGATCTATATATAACTGAACTGTGGGTGCTCTATATCAGTGACTGAAAGAGAGTGATCACTGATCTATATATAACTGAACTGTGGGTGCTCTATATCAGTGACTGAAAGAGAGTGATCACTGATCTATATATAACTGGACTGTGGGTGTCCTATATCAATGACTGAAAGAGAGTGATCACTGACCTATATATAACTGAACTGTGGGTGCTCTATATCAGTGACTGAAAGAGAGTGATCACTGATCTATATATAACTGGACTGTGGGTGTCCTATATCAATGACTGAAAGAGAGTGATCACTGACCTATATATAACTGAACTGTGGGTGCTCTATATCAGTGACTGAAAGAGAGTGATCACTGATCTATATATAACTGGACTGTGGGTGCTCTATATCAGTGACTGAAAGAGAGTGATCACTGACCTATATATAACTGGAGTGTGAGTGCTCTATATCAATGACTGAAAGAGAGTGATCACTGACCTATATATAACTGGAGTGTGAGTGCTCTATATCAATGACTGAAAGAGAGTGATCACTGACCTATATATAACTGGAGTGTGAGTGCTCTATATCAATGACTGAAAGAGAGTGATCACTGACCTATATATAACTGAACTGTGGGTGCTCTATATCAATGACTGAAAGAGAGTGATCACTGACCTATATATAACTGGAGTGTGAGTGCTCTATATCAATGACTGAAAGAGAGTGATCACTGACCTATATATAACTGGAGTGTGGGTGCTCTATATCAATGACTGAAAGAGAGTGATCACTGACCTATATATAACTGGACTGTGGGTGTCCTATATCCGTGACTGAAAGAGAGTGATCACTGACCTATATATAACTGAACTGTGAGTGCTCTATATCAATGACTGAAAGAGAGTGATCACTGACCTATATATAATTGGAGTGTGAGTGCTCTATATCAATGACTGAAAGAGAGTAATCACTGACCTATATATAACTGAACTGTGGGTGCTCTATATCAATGACTGAAAGAGAGTGATCACTGACCTATATATAACTGGACTGTGGGTGCTCTATATCAATGACTGAAAGAGAGTGATCACTGACCTATATATAACTGAACTGTGGGTGCTCTATATCAATGACTGAAAGAGAGTGATCACTGACCTATATATAACTGAACTGTGGGTGCTCTATATCAATGACTGAAAGAGAGTGATCACTGACCTATATATAACTGGAGTGTGGGTGCTCTATACCAATGACTGAAAGAGAGTGATCACTGACCTATATATAACTGAACTGTGGTTGCTCTATATCAATGACTGAAAGAGAGTGATCACTGACCTATATATAACTGAACTGTGGTTGCTCTATATCAGTGACTGAAAGAGAGTGATCACTGACCTATATATAACTGAACTGTGAGTGCCCTATATCAATGACTGAAAGAGAGTGATCACTGACCTATATATAACTGGGCTGTGAGTGCTCTATATCAGTGACTGAAAGAGAGTGATCACTGACCTATATATAACTGAACTGTGGGTGTCCTATATCAATGACTGAAAGAGAGTGATCACTGACCTATATATAACTGGACTGTGAGTGCCCTATATCAATGACTGAAAGAGAGTGATCACTGACCTATATATAACTGGAGTGTGAGTGCTCTATATCAATGACTGAAAGAGAGTGATCACTGACCTATATATAACTGGACTGTGGGTGCTCTATATCAATGACTGAAAGAGAGTGATCACTGACCTATATATAACTGAACTGTGGGTGTCCTATATCAATGACTGAAAGAGAGTGATCACTGACCTATATATAACTGGACTGTGAGTGCCCTATATCAATGACTGAAAGAGAGTGATCACTGACCTATATATAACTGGACTGTGAGTGCTCTATATCAATGACTGAAAGAGAGTGATCACTGACCTATATATAACTGAACTGTGGGTGTCCTATATCAATGACTGAAAGAGAGTGATCACTGACCTATATATAACTGGAGTGTGAGTGCTCTATATCAATGACTGAAAGAGAGTGATCACTGACCTATATATAACTGGAGTGTGGGTGCTCTATATCAATGACTGAAAGAGAGTGATCACTGACCTATATATAACTGGACTGTGGGTGTCCTATATCAGTGACTGAAAGAGAGTGATCACTGACCTATATATAACTGAACTGTGAGTGCTCTATATCAATGACTGAAAGAGAGTGATCACTGACCTATATATAATTGGAGTGTGAGTGCTCTATATCAATGACTGAAAGAGAGTAATCACTGACCTATATATAACTGAACTGTGGGTGCTCTATATCAATGACTGAAAGAGAGTGATCACTGACCTATATATAACTGGACTGTGGGTGCTCTATATCAATGACTGAAAGAGAGTGATCACTGACCTATATATAACTGAACTGTGGGTGCTCTATATCAATGACTGAAAGAGAGTGATCACTGACCTATATATAACTGAACTGTGGGTGCTCTATATCAATGACTGAAAGAGAGTGATCACTGACCTATATATAACTGGAGTGTGGGTGCTCTATACCAATGACTGAAAGAGAGTGATCACTGACCTATACATAACTGAACTGTGGTTGCTCTATATCAATGACTGAAAGAGAGTGATCACTGACCTATATATAACTGAACTGTGGTTGCTCTATATCAGTGACTGAAAGAGAGTGATCACTGACCTATATATAACTGAACTGTGAGTGCCCTATATCAATGACTGAAAGAGAGTGATCACTGACCTATATATAACTGGGCTGTGAGTGCTCTATATCAGTGACTGAAAGAGAGTGATCACTGACCTATATATAACTGAACTGTGGGTGATCTATATCAATGACTGAAAGAGAGTGATCACTGACCTATATATAACTGGACTGTGAGTGCCCTATATCAATGACTGAAAGAGAGTGATCACTGACCTATATATAACTGGAGTGTGAGTGCTCTATATCAATGACTGAAAGAGAGTGATCACTGACCTATATATAACTGGACTGTGGGTGCTCTATATCAATGACTGAAAGAGAGTGATCACTGACCTATATATAACTGAACTGTGGGTGTCCTATATCAATGACTGAAAGAGAGTGATCACTGACCTATATATAACTGGACTGTGAGTGCCCTATATCAATGACTGAAAGAGAGTGATCACTGACCTATATATAACTGGACTGTGAGTGCTCTATATCAATGACTGAAAGAGAGTGATCACTGACCTATATATAACTGAACTGTGGGTGTCCTATATCAGTGACTGAAAGAGAGTGATCACTGATCTATATATAACTGGACTGTGAGTGCCCTATATCAATGACTGAAAGAGAGTGATCACTGACCTATATATAACTGGAGTGTGAGTGCTCTATATCAATGACTGAAAGAGAGTGATCACTGACCTATATATAACTGAACTGTGGGTGCTCTATATCAATGACTGAAAGAGAGTGATCACTGACCTATATATAACTGGAGTGTGAGTGCTCTATATCAATGACTGAAAGAGAGTGATCACTGACCTATATATAACTGGAGTGTGGGTGCTCTATATCAATGACTGAAAGAGAGTGATCACTGACCTATATATAACTGGACTGTGGGTGTCCTATATCACTGACTGAAAGAGAGTGATCACTGACCTATATATAACTGAACTGTGAGTGCTCTATATCAATGACTGAAAGAGAGTGATCACTGACCTATATATAATTGGAGTGTGAGTGCTCTATATCAATGACTGAAAGAGAGTAATCACTGACCTATATATAACTGAACTGTGGGTGCTCTATATCAATGACTGAAAGAGAGTGATCACTGACCTATATATAACTGGACTGTGGGTGCTCTATATCAATGACTGAAAGAGAGTGATCACTGACCTATATATAACTGAACTGTGGGTGCTCTATATCAATGACTGAAAGAGAGTGATCACTGACCTATATATAACTGAACTGTGGGTGCTCTATATCAATGACTGAAAGAGAGTGATCACTGACCTATATATAACTGGAGTGTGGGTGCTCTATACCAATGACTGAAAGAGAGTGATCACTGACCTATATATAACTGAACTGTGGTTGCTCTATATCAATGACTGAAAGAGAGTGATCACTGACCTATATATAACTGAACTGTGGTTGCTCTATATCAGTGACTGAAAGAGAGTGATCACTGACCTATATATAACTGAACTGTGAGTGCCCTATATCAATGACTGAAAGAGAGTGATCACTGACCTATATATAACTGGGCTGTGAGTGCTCTATATCAGTGACTGAAAGAGAGTGATCACTGACCTATATATAACTGAACTGTGGGTGTCCTATATCAATGACTGAAAGAGAGTGATCACTGACCTATATATAACTGGACTGTGAGTGCCCTATATCAATGACTGAAAGAGAGTGATCACTGACCTATATATAACTGGAGTGTGAGTGCTCTATATCAGTGACTGAAAGAGAGTGATCACTGACCTATATATAACTGGACTGTGGGTGCTCTATATCAATGACTGAAAGAGAGTGATCACTGACCTATAAATAACTGAACTGTGGGTGTCCTATATCAATGACTGAAAGAGAGTGATCACTGACCTATATATAACTGGACTGTGAGTGCCCTATATCAATGACTGAAAGAGAGTGATCACTGACCTATATATAACTGGACTGTGAGTGCTCTATATCAATGACTGAAAGAGAGTGATCACTGACCTATATATAACTGAACTGTGGGTGTCCTATATCAGTGACTGAAAGAGAGTGATCACTGATCTATATATAACTGGACTGTGAGTGCCCTATATCAATGACTGAAAGAGAGTGATCACTGACCTATATATAACTGGAGTGTGAGTGCTCTATATCAATGACTGAAAGAGAGTGATCACTGACCTATATATAACTGGACTGTGGGTGCTCTATATCAATGACTGAAAGAGAGTGATCACTGACCTATATATAACTGAACTGTGGGTGTCCTATATCAATGACTGAAAGAGAGTGATCACTGACCTATATATAACTGGACTGTGAGTGCCCTATATCAATGACTGAAAGAGAGTGATCACTGACCTATATATAACTGGACTGTGAGTGCTCTATATCAATGACTGAAAGAGAGTGATCACTGACCTATATATAACTGAACTGTGGGTGTCCTATATCAGTGACTGAAAGAGAGTGATCACTGATCTATATATAACTGGACTGTGGGTGTCCTATATCAGTGACTGAAAGAGAGTGATCACTGACCTATATATAACTGAACTGTGAGTGCTCTATATCAATGACTGAAAGAGAGTGATCACTGAACTATATATAACTGAACTGTGGGTGCTCTATATCAATGACTGAAAGAGAGTGATCACTGACCTATATATAACTGGACTGTGGGTGCTCTATATCAATGACTGAAAGAGAGTGATCACAGACCTATATATAACTGAACTGTGGGTGTCCTATATCAGTGACTGAAAGAGAGTGATCACTGACCTATATATAACTGGACTGTGGGTGCTCTATATCAATGACTGAAAGAGAGTGATCACTGACCTATATATAACTGGAGTGTGAGTGCTCTATATCAATGACTGAAAGAGAGTGATCACTGACCTATATATAACTGGACTGTGGGTGCTCTATATCAATGACTGAAAGAGAGTGATCACTGACCTATATATAACTGAACTGTGGGTGTCCTATATCAATGACTGAAAGAGAGTGATCACTGACCTATATATAACTGGACTGTGAGTGCCCTATATCAATGACTGAAAGAGAGTGATCACTGACCTATATATAACTGGACTGTGAGTGCTCTATATCAATGACTGAAAGAGAGTGATCACTGACCTATATATAACTGAACTGTGGGTGTCCTATATCAGTGACTGAAAGAGAGTGATCACTGATCTATATATAACTGGACTGTGGGTGTCCTATATCAGTGACTGAAAGAGAGTGATCACTGACCTATATATAACTGAACTGTGAGTGCTCTATATCAATGACTGAAAGAGAGTGATCACTGATCTATATATAACTGAACTGTGGGTGCTCTATATCAATGACTGAAAGAGAGTGATCACTGACCTATATATAACTGGACTGTGGGTGCTCTATATCAATGACTGAAAGAGAGTGATCACAGACCTATATATAACTGAACTGTGGGTGTCCTATATCAGTGACTGAAAGAGAGTGATCACTGACCTATATATAACTGGACTGTGGGTGCTCTATATCAATGACTGAAAGAGAGTGATCACTGACCTATAACTGGACTGTGGGTGCTCTATATCAATGACTGAAAGAGAGTGATCACTGACCTATATATAACTGGACTGTGGGTGCTCTATATCAATGACTGAAAGAGAGTGATCACTGACCTATATATAACTGGACTGTGGGTGTCCTATATCAGTGACTGAAAGAGAGTGATCACTGACCTATATATAACTGGACTGTGGGTGCTCTATATCAATGACTGAAAGAGAGTGATCACTGACCTATATATAACTGGACTGTGAGTGCTCTATATCAATGACTGAAAGAGAGTGATCACTGACCTATATATAACTGGACTGTGGGTGCTCTATATCAATGACTGAAAGAGAGTGATCACTGACCTATATATAACTGAACTGTGAGTGCTCTATATCAATGACTGAAAGAGAGTGATCACTGACCTATATATAACTGAACTGTGGGTGTCCTATATCAGTGACTGAAAGAGAGTGATCACTGATCTATATATAACTGAATCGTGGGTTCCCTAAATCAATGATTGAAAGAGTGCCAAGATGATTTTTTGGGGAGCAGGGGTGGCGCACCAATAGTTAAGCCCGGTTAGACGGGGTTAGTACTTGGATGCATGGGTGACCGTCTGGGAATAGCCACGTTCTCGGGGTGGAGATTCATGTGAGTAGAGTTTAGTTGGTCTCTCCTGTGCTTCGCGGGTTTTTCGCCGGGTTCTCCAGTTTTCCTCCCTCCGTAAAATCAACACCTATATGGTCTTATATAGCTGTACATGGAGGGCCCCACAAGCTCTGCTGAAAAACTTATCCTCCTTAAATAAAGAATAATAATTCGTTTTTACATGAAAAGGGCTAGCTTGCACAACCGGGCTGTCTTGCTTGTTGTGCTAATTGCGAAATTTATCAGTTCGGGCAAGACACCAAGTCTCATTGTTGTAAAGATGAACTGTACATGAACAAGCAGAACTTGGTAACTGTTAATATGTCGAAAAAAGCTGATTAAAACAGATTATGTCGCAGGTATGGATCTTTTAGTGCCAGCCCGGGTGGGCCAGGGTCAATCGTTTTTCTGGCTCGCCTCCATGTAAACACCCATTTTAAGCACTAAAAACTAGCTTGATGTGGTGCAGTAGCTGTAATTAAAACAAATTATGCATGTACATGTTTGGAGCGAAATAAGTTATTCTATAAAAGCCAAGTTTAAATACTTAGCTTTATAAAAGTCCTTGACGACTCAGATCTTCAAAAGTCTTTTTGTTAACTACGTTCCCTGCGGAATCTTCAAATTCCTCCTGTTAAAGAATAATAATGATAAATACATGTATTAACTGCAGAATATGCGTTGTTTGGAGGTAGGTGCCGTTGGTGACCAGGCTAGTCAGCAATCTAGCCCAGGCTAGTCAGCAATCTAGCCTTGTTAGCAAGCAAAGTAACTGTAAGCAATTGGGCCATGAGCAAATAGCCAGCAAACTAAGCAATAGCAATTGGGGTAATCAGAGAAGCAATAGGCGTTTGCCATGACAACTCTGCCAAGGCAGACCACCGGCACCAGTCACACTGACAAGTCAGTGGAATAACATATACGATCTATAGGATTCTATACTTCGTATCTAACACGGGTGGGGAAAGGGCGAAGGGGGAGCACAAGCTGAGCAAGACGCTACTTGCAGCAACGCAACAGACGCTCAATGAATTTCGAATGCGCGGGAAACCCCTTAACGTACGTGATGTTAGGGACTCCCCTAATAAGGGGAACCGCAGGCCAACTACATCAGCAGTTAACTTCGCTTAAATATAACTATATTTAACCACATTTAAAGATATGTTAGTTACCAAAGTGTAAAAAGCCTTTACGCGATCCAAAACACTTTTTTTTTATACCAAATATCGAGAGTTGAAGAAACGGTCAAAATCAGGCAAAATGAATAGGGTCCCCCCTTCACATTTTCCCCAATTTTTCAACTTTTGAAATAAGGCTAAACTGTGCCCATTTACCACGAATAAGTCTCTCTTGTTGCCACAGAAGTTGTAAAAAGCCTTTACCCGATCCAAAATATTATTTCGACCGAATATCGAAAGTTGACGAAATGGCTAAAATGAACAGAGTCCACCTTTACATTTCCCCCCGATTTTTCAGCGTTTGAAATAAGGCTAAACTATGGCCATTTAGCACGAATAAGTCTGTCTTGTTGCTAGAAAAGGTGTAAAAAGCGTTTACCTGATCCAAAACATTATGTTTTGATCAAATATCGAAAGTTGGAGAAATGGCCAAAATCAGGCAAAATGAATAGGGTCCCCCCTTCACATTTTCCCCAATTTTTCAACTTTTGAAATAAGGCTAAACTGTGGCCATTTACCACGAATAAGTCTCTCTCGTTGCTACAGAAGGTGTAAAAAGCCTTTACCCGATCCAAAACATTATTTTGACCGAATATCGAAAATTGACGAAATGGCTAAAATGAACAGAGTCCCCCTTTACATCCCCCCCCCCCCCCCCCCCGATTTTTCAACGTTTGAAATAAGGCTAAACTATGACCATTTAGCACGAATACGTCTCTCTCGTTGCTGGAAAAGGTGTAAAAAGCGTTTACCCGATCCAAAACATTATTTTTTGACCAAATATCGAAAGTTGAAGGAATGACCAAAATCAGGCAAAACGGCAACATCTGAAGACGCGAACGATGAGTCAAAAACAAATAATAAAACAAACCAAAAGCCATATAATAAATGGCTTATCAACCTCGTTTGCTCAGTCTGTACTGGAAAGTATTTGCCAAATGTTATAATGAAGATTACTTTAAAAAACATGTTATTATCAATACCTCGACATCAGGCAACCAACGTTCTTTGGCTTTTACGTTTTTCAATTTCTCCCACACTAAATAAATAGAAAAGCAGATTTTTATAGTACACATATGTAAGCTTCACTCATCATCTGAGTCCTTGTTCATCAGAAGGTTACAGGTTGTACACATATGTAACCTTCACTCACTATCTGAGTTATTGTAGCTCAATGATTAGAGCATCTCAATGGTCATCAGAAGGTTACAGGTTGTACACATATGTAACCTTCACTCACTATCTGAGTTCCTGTAGCTCAATGATTAGAGCATCTCAATGGTCATCAGAAGGTTATAGGTTGTACACATATGTAACCTTCACTCACCATCTGAGTCCTTGTAGCTCAATGGTTAGAGCATCTCACTGGTTATCAGAAGGTTACAGGTTGTACACATATGTAACCTTCACTCATCATCTGAGTCCTTGTAGCTCAATGGTTAGAGCATCTCACTGGTCATTAGAAGGTTACAGGTTGTACACATATGTAACCTTCACTCACCATCTGAGTCCTTGTATGTAGCTCAATGGTTAGAACATCTCACTCTTCATCAGGTTACAGGTTGTACACATATGTAACCTTCACTCATCTTCTCAGCTCTTGTAGCTCAATGGTTAGAGCATCTCACTGGTTATCAGAAGGTTACAGGTTGTACACATATGTAACCTTCACTCACCATCTGAGTCCTTGTAGCTCAATGGTTAGAGCATCTCACTGGTCATCAGAAGGTTACAGGTTGTATACATATGTAACCTTCACACCATCTGAGTTCTTGTAGCTCAATGGTAAGAACATCTCACTGGTCAAAACATTTACTTACATGCCAAGGCATCTTTGATTTGTGTAACGTTGGCAAAGTGTGCGGTGTTTGGAATGCCAAGACAACGCATGTTGTGAGCATGACGCCACTCCTAAAACAACAGTAAGTATTTTAAGTCAGTTGTGTAAGACATAATAGAGAGTTTAAGCTACATGTTCGTACGACAAACGACAGAGGAAGGCAAAAGATGACATACCGCGAAGTGTCTCTGAAAAGCTTTTGGACCTCTGGAAATTAAATTAAACAGAATATATAAGATAAGATAAAGAAAATTACTTCTCAAACTCATTAATAATTTATAAGCTTGACAAAAAAAGAAATCAGTATTGAGCCTTTGGCTTGAATATAAGTGAACGAACGCACGAACGAACGAACGAACGAACGAACGAACGAACGAACGAACGAACGAACGAACGAACGAACGAACGAACGAACGAACGAACGAACGAACGAACGAACGAACGAACGAACGAACGAACGAACGAACGAACGCACGCACGCACGCACGCACGCACGCACGCACGCACGCACGCACGCACGCACGCACGCACGCACGCACGCACGCACGCACGCACGCACGCACGCACGCACGCACGCACGCACGCACGCACGCACGCACGCACGCACGAACGAACGAACGAACGAACGAACGAACGAACGAACGAACGAACGAACGAACGAACGAACGAACGAACGAACGAACGAACGAACGAACCAAGCAGGCAAGCAAGCAAGCAAGCAATCAATCAATCAATCAATCAATCAATCAACCAACCAACCAACCAACCAACCAACCAACCAACCAACCAACCAACCAACCAAACAAACAAACAAACAAACAAACAAACAAACAAACAAACAAACAAACAAACAAACAAACAAACAAACAAACAAACAAACAAACAAACAAACAAACAAACAAACAAACAAACAAACAAACAAACGAAATAATTACCTGTATTTAATGTTGCCACAAATTTCACAACTGTAGGATATGTTTAAGCCATGCAGCTTGTACAACCAGTAAGGAATAGGCTTGAAAAGAAAAGAATTGATTTGCTGTTAGACTACAGAATGTTTAACAAGAGATACTTATTCACTAGCAGTAGGTCTTGTTGCCCCTGACGTTAGAGAGCTTAAGCAACAGACGTTTTACAGCCACGGACGGCGATTTAATTCAATAGCATTTTTCATTCAAAACAATGATAATGAGCAATTTAAAATTCCAAGAGCAAAGTGAACGCCGTCGTCGTTCTACACAAGAAGTCATTGAGAGCATTTTCACGTTCTTGAGACGACAGGAACTTCTAGAACGTTGAGGCCTGTCATCGTTGTTTTACTACAATGAGACATACTTTTAAAGTAGAAAACTTGTATTTTTAAGGGCCGGAATAATTTCATTACATTACAATATAAAATAAAGGATCTGTATTTTTATATATAAAGATGAAATTTAAGCTTATGAGCTAACAGTTTAGATATGTGATTATCCATAACCGTTGTTTCGGGTAAAAAAGTCTTTTCAAAGAATACACGGTTCAGTAGTTCTGTATTGTATTCCTATTCTTCCGGTCACCGTCCGTGTCTCAAAAACGCCTAATATGCTTAAGCTCTCTGTTGTTACCGAACGCCAAGGCAAACGACAAAAAAATGCTAAGCAAACATTTGAATTTTGAACAGTGTTTTGGATAGAAGCTAACAGCAAAGAGAACGTTCAATGCCATTCGTCTGACTCAGGCAAATGTTCAGGTTTTGAAAAACATTCAAGTCGGACAGCCAGTATGTTTGAAATGAAAAGGACTGAGGGCTATTATTCTTACTCGCAGCCAGTGGCTGAATTACAAAAGACGCAGATCAACGAGGCAGCCGCCATACGACACAGTTCAGACCACGAATCACAGCTAAGATGTAGGTGTAACTTCGTCCCCAGGGCCATTTGTGGGGGCTGGGCCAAGATGGCGGCCAAAAACAAAATGGCGGGAACAAATGGCCCTGGCACAGGCAGCATAAAATGAGTCATATTTTGACTCATTTTTGACTCGGCCCAGGCTTCACGAAGTTTATCGCGCCTAGTCAGGCTCAATTTTTTTCTGAATATTTTATAGTTCAGACCCAAACTGAAAACAATCAAAACATTAATTTCCAAATACACTGTCGAATTATTAAAATAGATACACTTTTAATAAATATCTGTAAATCCTTATTATTTATCATTTGCTTCACCGTTGTACCAAATTCGCAAGAAACTGGATTGCCGTTGTCTGGCCCGGCCGCCTTGTTTTAAGATTCAATTCAGCGTTTTGAAAAACAATTAGGCTTCGTTTCGTCGAGAACTCTTGTTTGAAAAAAGCCTGCTTCTTAATAGCCAAACATGTAAACGCTGCCCTGTGGTGTACTTTCCTTTCGCAGCCAAAATACTTTTTGACTTTGTTCACCAAGTCTTTCGTTCGCCTGATTTAGAAAACACACTGAATTGCCGTCCCATGGACTTCGTTCTATGGCAGCCAGGGCACAGAGACGACACGACCCATCATTACATATTCTTCCGACGTTTTCACGCGTGTTTTGCCAGCTTTCCTCACATTTTCATTCACTTCGAAGTTGTTTTTTAACAGCCGGCAATTCTGACGCCCTATAAACAAATGCCCGCGAGTTAGCCTGCCGCCCGCCTTGTTTACACCAATCAGAATACCTAAAACATCCAATGTTATCCCGACCAATCAAATGTGGTGATAGCTCAGCCTGTGCCAGGGCCATTTGTTCTTGGCCGCCATCTTGGCCCAACCCCCACAAATGGCCCTGGGGGACGAGGTTGATGTAGGTGTTGATTTTATGGAGGGAGGAGAACCGGAGAAACCGGCGAAAAACCTTCGAAGCACAGGAGAGATCAACTACAACTCTACTCACATTAGTTCCAATCTCGACAATGGGGTCATTCCCAGACGGTCACCCATCCAAGTACTAACCTCGTCTAACCGGGCTTAACTTTGGACCCGAGCAGTGATATGCAGCGCGCTAACAGCACACGCTACGCATGCTCCTCTAGATTAGTAGAAATATCAAATAAGGTTCTCTATACCTTTCCGTCCCATCCTAATGGCAAGTTCTTTGGATTATACAAGACTGTTTCCTCATCGTCTGAATCAGATTCGTTGAATTCTTCATGAGTTTCGTCATCCTTCAAAAACACATTGATTATGATAATCAGTATTATAGTATGATCAAGTCGGTTTTCTTTGATGTACAGGTCATTGATCACTCTCTTTCAGTCATTGATATAGGATAACCACAGTCCAGTTATATATAGGTCAGTGATCACTCTCTTTCAGTCATTGATATAGAGCATCCACAGTCCAGTTATATATAGGTCAGTGATCACTCTCTTTCAGTCATTGATATAGAGCACCCACAACAGTTCAGTTATATATAGGACAGTGATTTGATATAGAGCACCCACAGTCCAGTTATATATAGGTCAGTGATCACTCTCTTTCAGTCATTGATATAGAGCACCCACAGTCCAGTTATATATAGGTCAGTGATCACTCTCTTTCAGTCATTGATATAGAGCACCCACAGTCCAGTTATATATAGGTCAGTGATCACTCTCTTTCAGTCACTGATATAGAGCACTCACAGTCCAGTTATATATAGGTCAGTGATCACTCCCTTCCAGTCATTGATATAGGGCACCCACAGTCCAGTTATATATAGGTCAGTGATCACTCCCTTTCAGTCATTGATATAGAGCACTCACAGTCCAGTTATATATAGGTCAGTGATCACTCCCTTCCAGTCATTGATATAGGGCACCCACAGTCCAGTTATATATAGGTCAGTGACCACTCTCTTTCAGTCATTGATATAGAGCACCCACAGTTCAGTTATATATAGGTCAGTGATCACTCTCTTTCAGTCATTGATATAGAGCACCCACAGTTCAGTTATATATAGGTCAGTGATCACTCCCTTTCAGTCACTGATATAGGGCACCCACAGTCCAGTTATACTGTATATAGGTCAGTGATGTAAACACAGGTGACTATTTTATTTTTTTTTTTAAATTAATGAAATTTAAAGAAAAAATGTTATTACCTCGAGTTCGTCAGTTGTTCGAGCTTGTTTTCGCACAACATTATCACGCGTTGCTGCTCTTTGTTCCTGGGGTAATAATTAATTAAATAATTAATAAAAAAATAAATAATAAAAAGTGAATAAGTATAGGTAATCATATGATAGCGAGTACAATTAAGGATTTACACTACAAGTGATATTTGAAAATTTTGCCAAAATTGCACAAATAAATAAATAAACAAACAAACAAACAAACAAACAAACAAACAAACAAACAAACAAACAAACAAACAAACAAACAAACAAACAAACAAACAAACAAACATATAAACAAATGAATGAATGAATGAATGAATGAATGAATGAATGAATGAATGAATGAATGAATGAATGAATGAATGAATGAATGAATGAATAAATAAATGATTATAAATGAATCAATAAACAAAAGCTTACCCCAACAAGTTCAACAAGTCTGTACACCTGGCTTTCCAAGGAAGCAATTTCTTTCTGTTTTACACTATTCTCCCTATGAATAAGAAATCTCATCTTTGAGTAACTCCCCACGGGTACTTTAATCGAGCACTGGTAACGAGTTAAGGGGGGCACGCATGCGCAAATACTGATCTTATTCTGCCAACAACAGCAACTAGGTAAGGACGTAGGCAATCATAAGTAACCAATCAGTTACCTTCCTTTAGATCCTTTTGACTTTGCAAACATTGTAGAGTCGAATTCGTCTGAAGATTTGCCTAAAAATTAAGTAGAACATAATTGCACGAGTGCTATTTGAGGTCTTTGAAAAACTCACGAGTGCGTGTTTTTTTAAAAATTGCACTCAAAACCATGCTATTACTTATTAATAATATACATGAAAATGTTAGACAAAATGTTCTTCCAGCTACGAAGTTACATACCACTCATTGCTCCACTTCTCGAAGCTTTAATGGTTGAAAACTGCTTCATTTTGTTCACTAAATACGTCAAACGTTTTACTCATAGCATCTAACCTCTTCTAGTCTTCTTGTAGGAACTTTTATGACAATATTAAAGCAAAACTCACTCTGTATTTCATCGAAATGTTCTTCGACAACTTCACGTTTTGTTCGCCATATTGGATTTTCTCGTGAAGGAAAACCATCCTTCAAAATCCGCATAGGCATTTCATTGGCTTTCCGGTAGTTTCCGGTTGTTTATTAGCCAATCAGAATGCTTAATACTCATTGAAATTTGCACTGTATTTCATTTTTCTGCACTGTATTACACCTTTTCTGCACTGTATTACATTGAAATTGCACTCCTCTCGACCAATCAGGATGCAGTAATTTTGTCATGTATATTATTAGCTATTAAACGCTCCGCTAGATGGGGGTCATTTAGTAAAATTCCCGAGAGCCGAAAAACAATGTGTTTTGTGACCCCTCGATCGCTCATTGTTGCCCTCGGCTTCGACTCATGAAACAACGGCAGTCTCGGGGCCACAAATCACACAGTTTTCCTCAGCACCAGTAAATAGGTGTTTAATACCGAGAATTACAGGCAAACTACAGAAGTTAAAAGTGAGAAGGTTTGGGTATTCCGACTGTAGAAGTTTTGTAAAGTAAAGAATGTAGCAACATTTTCTGTAGTAAGGTTGCTAGGTATGTAGCAACATTTTCTGTAATAAGGTTGCTAGGTAAAACAAGGAAGGCTTACAAACGATGTTCTCTTTACCTTTAGTAATAAATAATCTTTGAGCTCTTTCCTCTAAGGTCCTGTACATAAGAAAAAGAAATGTTCAATGCAAAACAATTTCTAAAAGCCCTGTGGTACGGTTCATTTTTCAAGTTGCATGAACCATTGCACCGTGTAAAGCCGGTTTTCCACTAGGCGATTTTTTTCGCGCGAAGCGACTTTCGTTTGTTCGAATTCAATAGATTCTGATTAGTTCCAGCTCAGAGCTCAGGAGACAAAAGAAAAAGTCGCTTCGCGCGAAAAAAGTCACCTAGTGGAAAACCGGCTTAACATGCTACGCAATGGTCAAAAGGTTTTGTGCATTTATAATGAGCAATTCAATTCAATTCAATTGAATTCAGTATGTATGGGAGATAAAGACTTAACTTAATTAAGACTTATGGGAGGTAAGAAAACCGCGTGCTTCAAGCTGAGAATAGTTGTAACCTACTGCAGTACAATTGTCGACCAAACACATTTATATCTTCGCAAAGAAAAAACTACAACCATGTGACACAACCAAAATGGCTGCGCATACTAAAGCCTGTTTTTCATATGTCGTCGATCGTCGGCGATTTGTGATTTAGATGCATGTTAAGTAAAAGAATAAAAGCACTGCTTTCCTGCATTGTTCTTTATTACTCAACATGCTGCTGCATTTCCCGTTTTAACATGCATCTAAATCACAAATCGCCGACGATCGGCGACATATGAAAACCAGGCTTAATACTTGCAAAAATAAGCAAGTCAAATGAATTTAGGTAGCATTTTCCGTTTATAAACGAGTGACAAATAACTGAAAAAATATATAAAATAAGTAAGACCCTTTGAATACGTATATCTAGCATTTTTACGACGACGTTTAGATGTTTAAGGGCATGTTTACATGATCCCGGTATACCAGGACGTTTGGGTTTACCGGGATCTCGGCTTGTAGATAATTTACTGTTATTTTCCAAGGTTTATATGGAAGTTGAAGCAACAGAGATCCCGGTCAGGCGGGACAAATGTTTGTCCATATAAACGTAATATCCCAGTAGACCGGGATGAAGTTTACTGAACTACAATGCTTGTAACTTTGAATATTACGGTCAGAATTTCGTCCAAATGGTCAGGTCTAAAGACAAAACACTGAATAAAAGTGAAATAACTTCTAATATAGTACAATTAGGGTGAGTTTTTGCTTTTTTGCTCCATTTCATTAAATTCCCACGCTTTTTTTGTCAACCGGGACATCCCGGTCATATAAACAGGCCTTTGGACACTTTTCACAAACCCGGTTGCATTCGTGGTTGAATATAGCGTTTTTCGGAAGCGAAATATACCAGTAACTACTTACCCTCCACATTTTAAATTCAGAGCTTGTAATGCTTGTTTGAGTCTATCTAAACCAAGAGAAGCTAACTCCTAAAATAGGAAAATAAAATAAAACTATTTAATTAAGTGTGTGCTTTTTACAGATTTAACATCAATATCGATGTTATAAAACCTGTAGAAATTCTTGTTGTGATTTTCCACAGTCAAACAATTCCTTCGAGAGAATTTCACTAACCTCAGGTGAAGAAAAACCAGAGAGATCGAGATGGGCCCCAGATTGAGCCAAAGCACTACTGGTGTCTTTCTGAATCGAAGAAAAAAAACGACAAGAATTAGCATAAAAATTGTGGAAGGAAAGTATTTAAAAAAAGAAAAAGAAATGATAGGAGAAGAATGGAAAGGAGAGTTAAAAGAAAATTAAAAGGAGAAGAAGGTGGAGGAGGAGGAGGAGGAGAAGGAGGAGGAGAAGGAGGAGGAGGAGAAAAAGGGGAAGAAGGAGGAGAAGGAAGGAGAAGAGGAGGAGGAGGAGGAAGGAGGGAGAGGAGGAGGAGGAGAAAGGAGGGAGAGGAGGAGGAAGGAGGGAGAGGAGGAGGAGGAGGAGGAGGAGGAAGTGGGGGAGGAGGAGGAAAGAGGGGGAGGAAGGAGGGGGAGAAGGAGGAGGAGGAGAAGGAGAAGGAGAAAGAGGAGGAGGAAAAGGAGAAGAGGAAGAGGAGAAGGAGAAGGAGAAAGAGGAGAAGGAGAAGGAGGAGAAGGAGAAGGAGGAGAAGGAGGAGAAGGAGGAGAAGGAGGAGAAGGAGGAGAAGGAGAAGAAGGAGAAGGAGAAGGAGAAGGAGAAGGAGAAGGAGAAGGAGAAGGAGAAGGAGAAGGAGAAGGAGAAGTAGAAGAAGGAGAAGGAGGAAAAGGAGGAGAAGGAGGAGGAGGAAGAGAAGGAGGAGAAGGAGAAGGAGGAGAAGGAGAAGGAGAAGGAGGAGAAGGAGGAGAAGGAGGAGAAGGAGGAGGAGGAGAAGGAGAAAGAGGAGGAGAAGGAGAAAGAGGAGAAGGAGAAGGAGAAAGAGGAGAAGGAGAAGGAGAAGGAGGAGAAGGAGGAGAAGGAGGAGAAGGAGAAGAAGGAGAAGGAGGAAAAGGAGGAGAAGGAGGAGGAGGAGGAGAAGGAGGAGAAGGAGGAGAAGGAGGAGAAGGAGGCGAAGGAGAAGGAGGACAAGGAGGGGAAGGAGGAGAAGGAGGAGAAGGAGGAGAAGGAGGAGAAGGAGGAGGAGGAGGCGAAAAAGGAGGCGAAAAAGGAAGGAGGCAAAAAAGGAAAAGGTAGGCATACAGCCATTACCGCAACTCATCACAATTCTACGGTAAGCATATAACCACCAGCTGGTTATTAGCATACTGGAAAACGGCAGGCATATAACCACCAGATGGTTATTAGCATACCGGAAAACGGTTGGCATATGACCACCACGTGGTTATTAGCATACTGGAAAACGGTATGCATATAACCACCAGATGGTTACCGCAACTCATCACAATACTGCAAAGTTTCTCTGATAAACTTTGCACGAAAAAGGAAAAAAGAAAGGAAAAGAAAAAGAAAAGATTCCACAATATTTATAAGAACTAAAAGACAAAAACGAGTTTCGAACAAAAATTGCAACTCTACTTTGCAATACTCACAGGCCAACCGGGAAACGTCCCTTGAAACCAATTTGATTCAAATTCATCCATGGTTTCTTTCATTTCCTAAAAACAAATTAATTTTTAGCAAGTAGAACCAACCATTTTCGTAAGTTAGTAGTGTTTTCAGCTTGAGTTGGTAAAGTTTTTTCCTTTGTTTTTGCTGTACAAGCTGTCGTAAGTTAAACTCAGAGAAAAACTCTGAGCTCCAGACGGGACTCGAACCCACAACCTTCCGAATCCCAGCCAGACGCTCTCGCCATTGAGCCACTGGAACTCGAACGGTAGACAGAGCTTGTTAGAACTATTTTTCCTTAGTTCATTCATGCGTCGATTCTCTTTAGATATACGGCGGTAAGCATAGGTATATATATATATATATATATATATATATATATATATATATATATATATATATATATATATATATATATATATATGTACTATTTACAGAATGAGTGACCGTTCTGTATCGGGGTATACAGACACGAGGCGAAGCCGAGTGCCTGTATCCCGATACAGAACGGACACGAATTCTGTAAATGACTTCTAAAACGCCTATTAAGGTAACTAAATAAAAATAAATCATGTTAACAGCTGATAAACCTTCGAGGTAAGGTTTAATAGGCTACGAATATTAAATTAGTGATACGAGCATGCGCTTTAATTTAATATTAGTCCCACATTTTCTATTCTACGTGACGTGGCATAAATGGCCATACTGATCATCATTTGTTATCGAACAGATGTTGTTGGGCAACAAATGTTTGCATCTTCATCTTGTATGAGGACGCTACCAGCGTACCTCACTCAAGATAGTTGAATGCGAAGTGTCTGTACACTTGCTACAGAACTGATATGATCAGTGTCTGTAAATGTGATACAGAACTGATGTTTTATTAAACAGTTCTGTATCACATTTACAGACACTGATATCAGTTCTGTACCGGGGTAAACAGACATTGATTAAACATTAATTTCTTTTGAATTTTCCTCATGAATTATTAATGAGTTTTAGAAATATATATATATATATATATATATATATATATATATATATATATATATATATATATATATATATATATATATATATATAATAACATTAGTAACGCTAATACTCCACCTTATCAATATTTAGTAAAGGTTGAACTCGTTGACAATAATCATAGAGATAATCCAATAAGAACGAAATATACCTACAAGAAACAACAGGAAATCATTAATTCTTTGAACGTTTTCATGGCGATAAAGTAATATAAATAAGTTTTGTGGAAACACCACGTAAAATATTTCTTTGCTAAAGAAATATTTTATTAGATATATAAAATATTTTTTTTATTAAATATTTTAATTTTTTTTTATTTTTTTTTTTATTTATTTATTTTATTTATATATATATTTTATTTTTTTTTATTAAATTTTTTATTATATTTTTTATATTTTAAATTTATTTTTTTTTTATTAAATTTTTTATTATATTTTTTATATTTTAAATATTTTATTTTTTTTATTTCTTAGCAAAGAAATATTTTACGTGGTGTTTCCACAAAACTTATTTATTATATAACAGGAAATCAGCTAAGTAAAATCGTCTGACGTTAGACAGAGTAAAACAATAAGGGGGCCGTTTTAACCAGCTCAGGCAACAATGGGTTAAGGACTTATTAAAATGCCCATGACATGAAAATTAAATCTGTTTTATTTGAAAGAGCGCTTAAAACGACAAAGTAACATATTTTACACTTTTTGGTTTCCTTGTTTTGTTTTTGAGATATTTCAGTTTGTTTAATATTATGTAAATGTCACATGTTGTAACATACACGTGCATAATGACTTGGCGGAAAAGGTTATACAGTATATCTTTGAAGAAGAAGAATTTCAAATGAAGTCGAATCACTGCTGTAGAGAAAAATTTTCTGACTGCCCCAACCAGGAATCGAACCCAAGGTCTCTGGCTTCACGTACCAGTGCTCTACCACTGAGCTATTGGGACTCCCGGCTGAGGCAGTCAGAACGGCTGAGGCAGTCAGAAATATGAGGCAGTCAGAAATATGAGGCAGTCAGAAAGGTTGAGGCAGTCAGAAATATCTGACTGCCTCAGCCGGGAGTCCCAATAGCTCAGTGGTAGAGCACTGGTACGTGAAACCAGAGACCTTGGATTCGATTCCTGGTTGGGGCGGTCAGAAAATTTTTTCCCTACAGCAGTGATTCGACTTCATTTGAAATTCTTATTCTTCTCGTATTCACGCTGCTAAAGGACAACCGAATATTTAATAGTATATCTTTGATTTAATCAAAAGAAACTACTTGAAATTCTTCATGTTTGATGTTGTGGGAGAAACATATGCACATGCATGCTTTCTTCAAATTAAGTTCGGTTTGATAATAGCAAAGATATATAACCTCTGATAACTCATTATGCATGCATTGCCTCTCGGCAGTGCTTGCACACCATAAATTATCCGGTCACCCTATTTCTTTCGACGACTTTTCTGTTTTAGCTTCCGGCGCTTCTCCACTTGAAGTTATTATTCGGGAAAGTTTACTAATTTCAAAGATTAATCCGTCTTTAAACAAAAACATTAAATCTTTTCCTCTATCTCTATTTTGATTGTTGTTTTTATCTATATATATACATTTATAATTTTTTTTTTGGTTTGTCTCATTATTCATCTTTTTATTATACTTCTGTCAACCTTTCTTGTTTTATTTCCGATCTCTCGCTTCTCGCCTCATTAGTATTTTCTGTCACATCTTTCACCACCTAGTTATGTATCAGTTAAGTTATTTATAATCAACTGCTGTAAATTATTCCCTTCACTCTGAAGATGTTACTGGACAGTAACGAGACGTCAGTTCAATAAAATTTAATATGTTTAACTATTGGTTTCTTGTTTGAATTCAACAATGCCTCTTTTAAGAATAATTTGCTGGGCAATAATCTTTTTAACCAGATTTGACATTTACATATCAAACAAACTGAAATATCTCAAGAACGAAGCAAGGAAACGAAAAAACTGCAAAAGATGTTACTCTATCATTGTAAGCGTTCTTTTAAAGAAGACAAACTTAATTTTCGTTTCACAGGCACTTCAAATACAATTTTTCCTAGTAGACGATAACAATGTATTACGAATTCAGTCATCAGTCCCTCAAGAATAAAGATTAATCTTTTTCAGGTCATACTTTTTATACTCGTGACTCTTTTTATCTTTTGGGATATCAAATAATCTGTCAAATGTCTCCAGATATGTCAGGTAGTCCAGTTTCTAAACAGAGAAAAAAAAATAACAAAAAATAAGTGAACTTAATCTATTATATATTACATAGCTTTGATATAGCAAGGTTTTTGATTGCCTGTCGGGCGTGCTCCATAACTCGATGAAGCACGGCAAAAAAGCGCGGGAAAAAATTCAAAACAAAACTGAGTTTTAAATTGACTTTTTATGGCCTTTTATATTATCAAAATACCGAGTCATTTAATTTTATTGAGTAATAAAGAACAACGACCCAGAAGACATAAAATGGGTCTGGGTAACCGAGTTTAAACTGTCCTTTTGGTTGGATTTTAGTGAACAAAAAAGACTTGGATACGAAAGTAGAAAAACACAACAACAAAAACGATTCGCCGGCTTGTGAAAGGATTTAATGCAATGTTATAAAAGAAATGGCTCATGGTTTAGTGTGCTCCATCGAGTTATGGATGCACTTGGGAAATTTGGAGAGCACTCAAAAATCTAGAGTTGGTCTCGGGTACGCCTCGACCAACTCCTACGATTTTTTCGTGCTCTCCCAATTTCCCGCGTGCATCCATAACTCGATGGAGCACGCTAAACCATGAGCCATTTCTTAAGTCTATTACAAATCCGGCTTTCTGATTGGCTGAGCTACTAGTGGTCTATTCGTGATAGACCATAGTAGCGTTATCCAATAATAAACCTTCTTATACCTGGAATACTCCTATTCTGACCAATCAGAAGCCACAGCATATTCACGCTGAGAGCAAAACCTGGAAACTAGGCCAAACGTGGCGTCCGCGAAAATTTATATACGAGTGATGAAATCATGAAAACATTGGCCCGAAAGTAATGGAAAATTGTTCAGTTTGACATTTTCGAATAAGAAAATGAATTCGCTTATGTCTATGGAGTATATCAACACTAAATTTAAAGCAAAGTAATTACAATTTCGTTTTTTGTGAGCGATTGTTTATCATGTGCCATCGAACTACTCTACATTTTGAATGGGGAGACTACTGCAAAAAAAAAAAGGTAAAACTATCTGAAAATTTGGAACAATGTTTGATAAGACTTATTTACGTTAAAGAAAAGCTGTTTATGGTTGATACTAAAACAATTAGACAACTCGCCCTCATTTTTTTCGCAGAAAACTCAGTCTCGTTGTCTAATTGTTAAATATTCAGTTTAAAAACTTATTAATAATCCATGAGGAAAACACAAACGAAATCAGTACTATAGTGTCGTCACTCAATGTAATAACATGTGGATCTCAATTTATTTTGACGCTACTATATTTATACAAATTTACTCGCTTTACTAAATTCTACAAGTATGTCCGTTCAGTGGCGTAGCCAGGAAGCAGATGTCATGTGGGCACAACATGGGCACAGGTCTCAACATTCTCTGGTGGGTTTTTTGTTATTACAGTGATTTACAGTCACAGGGCCGTAGCCACCAATTTTGAAGTACAGTATGTCCGGTTGGTAGTGGCAGTTCAGACCGCCAAACATGCGGGAAGCCTCTGGGGTGTGAACATGCTCCCCCAGGAAATTTTTGATTTTTTACGCCACGGCACTCGATGAATTTTCACGCGAAAACCGTCATTTTTAGGGAAATATTTAACGTTTATGTGGGAAATAAACTAATACTTTCTCTTTTTGTAAACAGTAAACTTATACATAATCTTCCTAGTGGCTATACTCTATACTTAAATTACTTTGCCTATATAATGAGAGCTACAATCTTGGACAATAATAGTTGTAACAGTCAACCCCTCCCCCCGATTCAATGTTGTTATATGAAACTCCATTCCAACATTGTTTCATTTCGGTCAACATTGAATCGGGGGGAGGGGGTGTTACAACATTATTGTCCAAGATTGTCCTTGACTGATTTTTCTTAATATTGTATAAAATGCAGCTAAAATATGATTTCTATTTGTAAATTAAAGTCAATAAACAATGGTGAAGTTTGAGACTGTTTCGTGCAATTAGTAGAAAGATATTTGCATTTAAAAATGTATAGATTGCGCTCTACTACGCACGCTTCTCCGCCATATTTCTCTGCCTGAAGCCCTTTCTTTGTCACTCAATAATATCTACGTCACTAGTATTGCGAGAGAAAGTGTGAGAGTTGGTAACTTGGATAGGATAACTGTTGAAAGAGAGATGTATTAATAATATTACTATTGTGTAGATATGACGCTCATATTTCAGCCGTTGGGTGATTGATATCCGAGCCCGCTTTACTGAATCTATATCTGACATTGTGATGATTGGGGAAAACTAAGCACGTACGGTGTATTTCATTTCATAATAGAACGTTTTATTTAAGTTTAAAAATTATTTCCCCAGCTAATACTATCAATGAATTGTTAATGGGAATATAATTATTTTTATATTAAGATTAATAAGCTTCAAAAACTAATATTGTATAAAATGCAGCTAAAATATGATTTCTATTTGTAAATTAAAGTCAATAAACAATGGTTAAGTTTGAGACTGTTTCGTGCAATTAGTAGAAAGATATTTGCATTTAAAAATGTATAGATTGCGCTCTACTACGCTTCTCCGCCATATTTCTCTGCCTGAAGTCCTTTCTTTGTCACTCAATAATATCTACGTCACTAGTATTGCGAGAGAAAGTGTGAGAGTTGGTAACTTGGATAGGATAACTGTTGAAAGAGAGATGTATTAATTGCTGCCGTAGGCAGCACACTAATCTTGACCATGTCTCGTGTCCAGACCTCTTTGCGCATAGTCGACGAGATCTGGATATGTGAAAATTCGTGTACGGATTTCTGTCCAGTTTTATGACGTTTTGTGACGTAGTTGCTGCCAATTTACATCCATACTCCAGAGGGTTATTCGTTTGCACGGAAGTTGTACGGAATTAATGTTCGGAACTTGTCAACGCCACCACGAACATGGCATTTTGTGAACTCGCAACGCCATTACGCAAGTGACCAATTCTCGAATAATCTGTTCTGCTCACAGGGAGCCCATCTTGGCAGCACTTGGGCACCTGTGGCGGACTCGAAAGACGCGCGGGGGACTGTGGCAGGGGATTTAAAAAAATACGGAAAACGGTTACCGGAAGCGAGGGAAAAACGGGGGGAAAGGGGGGGAGGGAGAGAAAAAAATATTATTTTCCTAAACACACCACGATCGAGTGTGCCACAGGGTACCCACGCTCTGCCAAGATGGGCTCCCTGTGTTCTGCTGTCGCGAATTTCAATTCATTTGAGGAAGGAGATATTCTTTTGTCAAGGTATTTGAGGAAGGAGATATTCTTTTGTCAAGGTAGGACAACTAAGATAGTTCTGTGTAGTTAATGTTTCTTGTTTGTCCTTAAAGGCTCACTTAAAACGGCAAATATATGGTTGAGTGAGGTAGAAATTTATAAGATGTCATCTGCGATTTCTTGCCATCACTATCATCAATTATCAACTTGCTTTGTTTGTGAATAAAATGTACTTTCTATTTTAGGTGTATATTGTTGTGACATTATCTGCGTGTGGGTATAACGCAACTCAAATCAAACGAAGCCATTGTGCTCGTTAAAATCAAACCCAGAAACAGTACAAACGAAGGCAAAATTTGTGCCTGTAGACTCAACAAACTTACATCTGTACAGATAAAAACCTTGTTGTTAAAATATAACTGAACATTTTGCCTAAATGGGAGTGACAATTGAGCAATATCGTGCCCGAATTGGTTCACACAATAATGTAAGAGTCAAACAGTATTCAACACCACTCGAACATATAAACTGTTGTGGAACAATCTTGATGTTATTTCAGCTGGTATTCACAATTATGGTATTACTAATATTGGTGCGAATATTTTACCTCCGTATATTTTCATATTTATCAAAGAGGTTGAGAGAACAGTGTAAAAGTTTAAGTCAAGTGATAGTGTCGTTCACTCGAATGTCATGTTACAATGTGTATGTTCCACTGTTGTTGAGAATGGCAAATGATGTTGAAGAAAATCCTGGACCCACAATATACGATGTTGTGGACCCAAGTAAAACAATATGTGCTGATTTTAGCCAAGGCAATACCAGAAAGTTTAAACAAAATGCTGGTAAACAGTGCGTGGCCATGTCTTTGACTGCAATAATACATAATCAAATGACAAATATTAATGCATGGGATTCATCATTCCTAAATGTCATGCTTTATTCTATATATGCACAATTAATAAAATACCTTATGTCCTTTATAACATATATTACTATTACTATTATATTCCTATATTACAAGTAAATTAAAAATACAGGCATGAATATTTATCATTTATAGACCTAAAGCCAGGGGAATTCCACAAAATATTACCCCGAGGGATGATATTATATCACCAGAGGGGCTGTAAATGATATATATTATTATACTGAAACAACTTTGAATATATTGATACTCAATGTAGCGTCGAGACATTCTTGATTTGTTTCCGAAGCTTCGACACCATGTATACTGCCTTTAAATATTTTGAATGCATTCTTGTCCCTTTTTGGTATTTTTTTAGTCTTTCTTCTCCAACAATCTGTGTATTTTTTCATCTGAATCTTCATGACTTCAAAATTCGTCGTGTCTTCCCACCATTGTTTTATACAACTTCGTTAAAGTTCACACGTGGACGGTGTGGTACTCATGTGTGTGACATGAAATATATTTCGTGCTGCACCCCCCACCCATCCAGGGGTGAGGGAGGCGTTAGAGTCAGTCCATACAAGAATATGGTCAGCTCACAATCAATAGTTTGGTTGGGCGCTAAATACTATTCTCAAAAACATTCTCCGCATAACTTGCAAAATTATGATCACGTTCTCCTTCGTCCAACACCACAGTCATATGAGCCCATGGATTATTTTACGAATTTGCTCCAATATCAACCATCTTCCTTTTGGTATTTAATAATAATTGTAGGGATTCGTAGCCAGGCAGCATTCCCCTTGTGATAATAATTGCTAGTAATATTACTATTGTGTAGATATGACGCTCATATTTCAGCCGTTGGGTGATTGATATCCGAGCCCGCTTTACTGAATCTATATCTGACATTGTGATGATTGGGGAAAACTAAGCACGTACGGTGTATTTCATTTCATAATAGAACGTTTTATTTAAGTTTAAAAATTATTTCCCCAGCTAATACTATCAATGAATTGTTAATGGCAATATAATTATTCTTATATTAAGATTAATAAGCTTCAAAAACTAAGAAGACCCGCCGCTACCTTGTTGAAATTTGAGAAATTATCGTATTGCCGCACGCGGTTTAGACGAAGCGAAATCTGGAAGAGGTTGAAATCATTCAATAAATAAGTGTAAAGCTTAAGCTTCTTTTATAGAATGCTTGTAAAGCCACATTTATGCATAAGCAGTTGGTTTAATTTCCCCTGCGCAACTATATACCGCCTTATGCAACGGTCTACCACGGTCTACCATGGGTTTCAAAGGGATTTACATGTATATTAATTTTGTTATATTGTAGTGGTAGACCGTGGTAGACCGTTGGTGAATGGTTCAGATAACTATTTATTATATAAATTATAGAAACACAATGAACACCGACATAATTTTAAGATATAGTTTAATGTCCAATCGTCTTAGTGTTACTCTACATGTCAATACTTCAATCTCTGGCCTTTCCTTTCCCTAATATTTGTTATTCTTTTGCCCATGGAAGAGATTATGTTATTTATAATTTGGATGTCCAAACTACGGAGGGTATTTAATACTCGATATTGAAAATTTGATGCAAACTAATCTTTTAATGCTGTATCACTACCGTAACATAAAAAAACTAGTTGTTTTATCAAAATTAGGAAAATTGGGTCTTAGACAATCTTGGACAATAATAGTTGTAACAGTCAACCCCTCCCCCCGATTCAATGTTGTTATATGAAACTCCATTCCAACATTGTTTCATTTCGGTCAACATTGAATCGGGGGGAGGGGGTGTTACAACATTATTGTCCAAGATTGTAGATCTGTCTGCAATATTTCACCCGGGCACACGCAAGGTTTCACCCGGGCACAGGCCCGGGTAGGCCCGGGTGTAGCTACGCCACTGTGTCCGTTGTTCTTCTATACATAACTGGACTGTGGGTGCCCTATATCAATCACTGGCAATGGGTGACCAATCCAAGATTACGATTACTTTCTGCCATAGTTGTAACCGCTCATCTTTTTCTCACTAATGAATTTATCACCGAATTCATCGGCGTGCGGGTGCGGTTGAGCACACAGTGAAGTAAACATTTTGGACAAAATAAGGTCAGCGATCGCTACAATGGGAGAAAAGACTCGTAATACCGCCATCTTTGTTCGGCGACTTTTTGGACGAAACCGCTGACCTCTATATACAACTGGATGGGCCATTGGGCCGGATTTTGCGTGCCAGTTGTATGATGACGTGATCACTACCCAAGATGGCTGCCATAGCTTTCGTAGATTGAAAACAGACAAAAAGAGTTATTTTAAGATCGGATCGGATTTTGTTCTTTTTTTCTCGGATCAGATCGAATCGGATTTTGCACTTTTTACCCGCATCAGATTCACTTTTTAACAAATTCACTAGTTGTATGCACATTGCACAACATATGAAGGCTATTATTACATAAGATTATTTTTGTATAGTAGTTTTCTTAAATTTATTTGTTCATTGGTTTTCTTTTCGGAAAGTTTGCGCAACTATTGCAACATATATCCGCGTTTCAATTTTTTCGGACCGGATCGGATCGGATTTGAGCACCTGTTTTCGGATAGGATCGGGCTTTATATCTATAAAATATTTCTTGGTAACAGAAACAGCCTTGGACAATGCTATATTAAAGAAGGAAGAGGTGGATAGGGGAGTAGGAAATTAAAAGAACTATTAAATGTCCAGTATGAAAAACTAAAGACATTACTGGACCAAAAAGGATTTGCTCGCACTCATCGGCAGAATACAGCAACAACATTTGCAATGATTACTTCAAATTCATTCAGTGTGCACTACAGGAGAAGGAAGGACAGCCAGAATGTCCTTGAGTACATTCATGGTGGTGAAGAAGGGGCATTGTATGGAGCCTGGGATGTCTTGGCATTTGGTGCTAAAAAGGGGATGATGGACAGCTTTATTTCAAGCTATAAAAGAGGAAGGTACCTGGAAGTGGGACCAGTTAGTTGTTGTTCCACTTCCACTCATATTTATCTGCCCAGGCTAGACCGGTTAGTTGTTGTGCAACTCATATTTATCTGCCCAGGCTAGACCAGTTAATTGTTGTTCCACTCATATTTATCTGTCCAGGCTAGACCGGTTAGTTGTTGTTCAACTCATATTTATCTGCCCAGGCTAGACCAGAGACCGGTTAGTTGTTGTTCAACTCATTTATCTGCACAGGCAAGACCGGTTAGTTGTTGTTCAACTCATTTATCTGCCCAGGCTAGACCAGTTAGTTGTTGTTCAACTCATATTTATCTGCCCAGGCTAGACCGGTTAGTTGTTGTTCAACTCATATTTATCTGCCCAGGCTAGACCAGTTGGTTGTTGTTCAACTCATTTATCTGCCCAAGCTAGACCAGTTAGTTGTTGTTCAACTCATATTTATATGCCCAGGCTAGACCGGTTAGTTGTTGTTCAACTCATATTTATCTGCCCAGGCTAGACTGCATGGTTAGTTGTTGTTCAACTCATTTATCTGTTCAGGCTAGACCAGTTAGTTGTTGTTCAACTCATATTTATCTGCCCAGGCTAGACTGGTTAAGTTTTGTTCAACTCATATTTATCTGTCTAGACCGATTGGTTAATTGTTGTTCAACTTCTAGTTATTACCCTAAAGCAGACCAGACTAGTCAATTGTTGTCAAAAAGGCCTAGTTATATGGCCCAGGACAGACCAGTTATTAACTTCTGTGATGTATTACATACATGAAAATTATTTATGACTAATCATTCAACCAGTTCAGTTTCTTAGTATTTAGTTTAGTTTTTTTAAAGGATTTTCACTATACTTCTTACTCACAATTAAACATTTTAATTGTAATTATATATCCATTAAATAAAGCATTTTATGTATTTGCAGTACATCAGTAATTGTAAACATTGAATTCTTATTTCAGCAATGCAGAGTTCATTAATGCTTTTACACATCTTACATGTACTTAAACTTGTTTCAATTAATTAATGAAACACACTATGAAGATATGGTATTTTAAACTGTAGTTTACTTTAACTATTTAAAAGCTACTATGGCATAACAACAAAATTTGAGTTGGTATATACCTTGCATTAACTTGAACTTTTACAATAGAAGCAAAATTAAAAGAGAAATAATAAATAAATTTGGATTTGAAGTAAAAATTCGACTTTGGGATTTGTGTTTTAATGGCGAGAAAAATTCGTATTAAAAGCGCTGAACATAAATCGTTGACATTTCTTCGTCTATATCCAATATTCAAATCAGAACGCTGAGCCTGAACTGCCTGAACGCACTGTTCAACGGCCGGTCTGAAATGTTTCCAAACATTTCGCAACACCAAACTTCATTTGAACTATAACAAGTCTTTTCGATACTTCGTTGTTCAACATATCGGGGTGCAGTTATCTAGTGTTGTATAGCCCAACCTCGTCCCCAGGGCATTTTGCCTCCACGTTGGGAGGTCGGCGAAAATGGTCCTGGCATCGGCTGGTCGATTCTATAATCGGATTGGCCGGTTTAAAAACTTCATTAATTCAGATACAGTGTAATTTATTCATCAAAATATGAATTGCAATAAATCCACTCTGCGAAATTCATCCAAAGAATTGTAACGATAGCTTTGGTTAAAGTCAAGAACAACATTAGATATATGTTTCTTCCCGGCATTTAAGTGTATCCTGGATAATCGTGGGGAGTATCATGATGAATAACGCTAGCCAGTTGCATTTATGATAAAGGTTCACATGAGTGATTCGGCAGAGCGTTAAATATTTCTCATTTATTATTCATGTATACGTATTATACAAAAACGAAACACAAAGACCGCATAAATTTTCTTGCCAAAACACCCCAAAATACTGGGTGTCACGTGACCAGCCGATGCCAGGGCCATTTTCGCCGACTCCCAACGTGGAGGCAAAATGCCCTGGGGACGAGGTTGTTGTATAGCCCAGACTCCTTCATCAATGCATGATGAATGTTACTTTTGAGTCTTCAAATCCGCCATTCTGTTTCACGCTAAAACCTTTCCCACTGAGAAACCGCTGGAAATCGTAGCCCGCGCTTTAGGGAGAAAAAGCCTTAGCAACCGACCACCGTGCATACTTGACCTCGTGTGAACTCATACTTGGCCTCGTCTTGCCGGTGTAAAGTAGGAGTTGACACAATGCAAACAACGATCAAAATTCGGCGCGCGGCGCGGTCACCTGCAACCAGCAGTAAACACTCTTCTTTCTTTCATCACGTTTTACTCTGATGGAAGTCCCGCTAGAAACGTCAGTATTTCATTGCTAAAAATCTCATCAGTTTACCATCTTTTCACTTTGCTCTATTCAAAACACTGCCTACGCACTACTCTACTTATTTATAAACCAAACTCAGTATCCAACCAGCGTGTCTTGTTGCTAAATTATTTTCTAAATGCTTATAAACAAAACCATTTCCATTTATTATACGAGCTGTTGAACATCAATAGCCCTCCAACACGGCTGTTTTGAAGTCACTTGAAAACATCTACAGAAAATATACTGTATCTGAATGAACACTAGTATGTGTAGATATATCTTTGATGAAATATTAGTCACTTTTTCTTCGTAATACTTAGCCAGAAGTTTTCACAAAAAACTTAAAGAAATTCCTAGTACCTGCATGTACAATGAACCATTTAGATCCAAATAAGGATATTTACGTCATGACTTGCAATCGCGAAGCACTCTATTTCGCAAGGAATATAATTATGAGAAAGGCGCTGTTTTATAAAACGAAAGCAAAGCTGTGAAGAAAACATCTCTGGCTTCTATCGCTTCATACAAATATACAAGTAAGTTTATCGAGATTTGATACCAGAAGAAAACGTTAGTTTTTCTTCAGTCAACATTACTTGAACCTGATTTAAATTATTTACAGGTATTAACGTGCCTCGAGAATAGCATCAACTTCACAAGGAAAGCAAAGCTGTGAAGAAAACATTTCGGCCATCTGTCGCTCTATACTGGTAAGTTTATCGAGACTTTCCTATCGATACCAGAAGGAAACATTAGTTTTTCTTCAGTCAACGTTACTTGAACTTGATTTAAATTATTTACAGCTAAAAACTGTTAAAGAATTGTCTCAAGAATAGCATCAACCTCACAAGAATACGAAGGAAAGCAAAGATGTGAAGAAACATTTTGGTCATCTGTCGCTCTACTGGTAGGTTTATCGAGATTTTGCTATCGACACAAAAAGGAATCGTTAACTTTCCTTCATTCAATACATTCACTGAATTTGTTTCAATTATTTACAGAAAGAACTGCCTTGAGAATGGCGTCAAATTCACAAGAATACGGCTACGAAGATGAGCGCTTTCAGAATGTCGTAAGCCCAAACTTTCATTGTTCAATTTGTCTCAACATTCTTAAAGAACCCAAGATGTGCAGGAATAACCAACACCTCTTTTGTTCGTCTTGTATTACGAGACATCTCGCTAATTCTCCCACCTGCCCAGAATGTATGCAAGAACTCACCATACAAACCCTAAATCAAGCTCCGAGAGTTCTCATGAACTGTTTGTCTGAACTAAATATTAACTGTGATTATTACAGTCGAGGCTGCCGTGAATTCACTCAACTTGGAAATCTTAACACGCACATTTTGAATTGCGGCTTTGGTCCTGTGAGATGCCAGAACCACGGGTGCATAGTGGAGATCAATAAAAGAGATACAATTCATCACGAGACGGAGGTCTGTGAGTTTCGGAGACCTAAATGTCATGATTGTAGCGAGATAAGAAAAGATTTCGATGAACTGAAACAAAACCTAGCGGAACTGAAGGAAAATCAAGCGGAATTGAAGGAAAATCAAGCGGAACTGAAGGAAAATCAAGCGGAACTGAAGGAAAACCTAGCGGAATTAAAGGAAAATCAAGCGGAATTGAAGGAAAATCAAGCGGAACTCAAAGTAAATATAGTAAAACTGAAAGAGCAGCTTGCTCAACTACCTTTCCTAAAGGAAGATATTCTCAAAGAGGTCAAGGCCATGATGGGTGAAGTTTTGAAACACGCAAATGCAGTCCAAGCAGTTCAACCACCACTTCATGTTAAATCAGCCTCAAAACAAGATATTGTCATCATAGGAGGCCACACAACTAACGGCGAATCCAGTTCTGTAGAGTCATTCAGCTGGGAGAAAAAAGCATGGACTCAAATACCACCAATAAAAGAACCTCGCTCAATAGCTTCATCGTCTGTTTACGAAAACCACGTTATGGTGAGCGGAGGAAGTACTGGTCGTGATTATACTGATGGTATGGAGATGATGAAGACTGACGAAGAACCTTTGCAATGGATAACGTTCCCTGCCAAACTTCCTGCCAAGTTGTACGGTCACACAACCGTGGTTTATGAAAACCGTTTGATTGTTATTGGTGGATATAATGCGACTGAATGTAGCCGTTCTAACGCCATTTACGAAGTTCATCTTATTCCTCCTTATGCTACGAAGTTGTTACGTAGAATGCCTCAGCCAAGAAAATACCATGGAACAGAACTTGTAAACAATATGATTTTTATTTTGGGAGGAAGCTTTGCAAGTACAGATGCAATTGATAATGTTATTGTTTATGATATTATTAAGAATGAGTGTAAGGAAATGCGGCCATTGCCGTATGCTGTGTTTGGAATGGCGACAGTTAGTTGGAGAAACAAAGTTATTTTGATAGGGGGCTGTAATGAGAATGGTCAGATTTTAAATGATGTAATAATGTACGAAATCGAATCAGGAGAGAGTGAGAGATTACCATGCATGAAGTACAAGAGGTACGGTTGTTCAGCAGTCGTCACTGGAGATGTCATGGTAGTGATGGGAGGGTGGAATGAAGATCAGGAATATCTTAATTTGGTGGAATGTTTTAGTTTTAGTAGTAATTCTTGGAAAGAACTTCCAGTAATGACGGAAGCTAGGCAATGGGCAACTGCTGTAGTTAAACCTATTAAGTAAAACCTTAAAAATTCTAAATCCGTTATTCGTAATTATTGTATCATAATCCTTAACATACAGTAAAGAACACTTTTATCAAAATTTATAAACATTAAGTTGTATAATATTATCTCAAGTGTATTCCGTCATGTTTAAGACAATGACAATCTTTGTTGGTTTTGTCAACGAATTCAGTTCATTAGTTCAACTTGTATATACTATAATCTAATTGTATCACAATCTTTGAAAATAAACAACACTTATTAAAAAGTGACAAGACTTTGTTTTTTTAAGTTGTTGTTGTTGTTCTTTCATCATGAGATAAATAACAAACTACTGTTGTCATCAGTTATTTTTTGATTGCACAAGTGATGTAACTTTTTGTAAAACTACTCTATCTCGTCCCAGACCACATGAGTGGTGCCTAAACTTACTCTAAGTCTCGTTTGAAAACAGGAGAAAAGAGCGAGGGGAAGAGAGACTTGTTAAACTTGAAGGAAATTGAATCTTATAATATATTGTATTATATAATGGCACACACATTCTAAACCTTTCTCTCAAACGGGAGAGGAGGGTAGATGAGAGAGAGACTTATTAAACTTGAAGGAAATTGAATCTTGTATTATATATTGTATTACCAGCACATTCTCCGGAGGAGATTCATTATAACGAAATGTTATTTTGCACTTGTATTCATCATAATCATGAGTTTTGAATGAAACCTCACCCCCACACCCCAACCCCAGACCACAACCCCCCGGAAACCCTAAACCTAACCACAACCCCCCGGTGGCCCTAAACCTAACCACAACCCTCCGGAAAAAAAGTTCCACCTCTCAGACCCGGACCACAATACCCCTAATGGTTTTTTAGTTAAATGCAATTTAGTTTAACATCCCGCATGTGGGAGCGTTGACGTTTGGGTTTCATGATTATAATGAATACAAGGATTCATGATTATGATGAATACAAGTGCTATATAACATTTCATTATTATAATGAATCTCCTCTGGAGACTGTGTTGGTATTACACAATCGAACACATTCTGAGCCTTTCTCTCAAACGGGAGAGGAGACCTGTTTGGCGTTTAAAACGTCGCGCCAAAAAGGTCTTTTTCTATTGCTTTTAAAGCGACTTTGTTTGTTGAAGGTAATATGTGACAGTATTTATAGATACTGATAATCCAATGGCCCTCGCTCCTTGTTGGAACTAGTTAGTATATTTAACTGAGGAAACTATGGTGTTGATTTTACGGAGGGAGGAACTAACAACTCTACTCAGATGAAGCTAATGTGCGTGGTCACCCATCCAAGTACTAACCTCATTCGACCTGGCTTAACTTCAGTGGTGAGAGGCTGCACGCTAACAGCTTCTGCCGCCCATGTCTCCAAAAACTTTTTTCACGAGCGGATGAATGAACGGACGAACAGGCACAATATAAAGCGCTACTAGCTCTTGACTCTTCATAACGCTGCAACTAAAGCTGCTTGAAATTCTTCTGCGCTGTGTGACAATACAAAACCCAAGAAACAAACTGTGCTATATCATTTAACGACTGCAACACTGCAATCATTTATAACATAACTCAACGTATAAACAAGTTGTAGTTGACTTGCCTGTTGACAAACAACAACGAACAACAGTAGGTAAATCATTCAACGACAAAAAATCTCCTACACGGTGTTATAGACCATTCTTAAAGCATTCAAATACATATTACTGTTGATACTAGCGACTAGTTGGGGTTTTTTTAAATTTAGTTCAAGTATTTTCTCTTGCTGTATAGTTCAGTCTGTGTTTGAACCTTGTTTATAGTTTTGAACTGCTGAAGATGTGAAGGCGTAAAATTCTTTCATGCGACCTTTCCCACCATATGTCAACACATTTTCCCGCCAGAAGATATAACAAGATTCAATTTCCTTCAAGTTTAATAAGTCTCTGACTCTCCTATCTACTCACCGCTCTTTAGCAGTGTTTTACATACATCCGTATCCAATTGTGCTGTCATTATCTGCCGTGTATTTGAGTGATATGATTGGCTACTTTTAACCTACATCACCTTTTTGGTAAACATAATAAAACCCTCTTTTATTTAATTCATCACGTTTTACTCTGATAAAGGACTCTGCTCGAAATCTCAGTATTTCGTTGATAAAAATCTCAGCAGTTTAACATCTTTTCACTTTGCTCTATTCAAAACACGGCCTACGCACTACTCTACTTATTTATAAACCAAACTCAGTATCCAATCAGCGTGTGTTGTTACTAAATTATTTTCCATTTATTATACGATCTGTTGAACATCAATAGCCCTCCAACACGGCTGTTTTGAAGTCACTTGAAAACATCTACAGAAAATATACTGTATCGGAATGAACACTATATAGTATGTGTAGATATATCTTTGATGAAATATTAGTAATTTTTTCTTCGTAATGCTTAGCCAGAAGTTTTCACAGAAAACTTAAAGAAATTCCTATTATTTCGCAAGGAATATAATTATAAGAAAGGCGTTGTTTAACAAAACGAAAGCTAAGCTGTGAAGAAAACATCTCTGACTTCTGTCGATCTATACTGGTAAGTTTATCCAGATTTTCCTATGGATACCAGAAGGAAACGTTAGCTTTTCTTCAGTCAACGTTACTTGAACTTGATTTAAATTATTTGCAGCTAAAATCTGCTCAACAATTGTTTCAAGAATAACAATCAACCTCACAAGAATACGAAGGAAAGCAAAGATGTGAAGGAAACATTTCGGTCATCTGTCGCTCTATACTGGTAAGTCTATCGAGAATTTGCTATCGACACAAAAAGGAATCGTTAACTTCATTCCACACGTTCATTGAATTTGTTTAAATTGTTTACAGAAAGAACTGCCTTGAGAATGGCATCAAATTCAGAAGAATACGGCTACGAAGATGAGCGCTTTCAGAATGTCGTAAGCCCGAATTTTCATTGTTCAATTTGTCTCAACGTTCTTAAAGCACCCAAGATGTGCAGGAATAACCAACACCTTTTCTGCACACATTGTATAACGAGTCATCTCGCTAATTCACCCACCTGCCCAGAATGCATGGAAGAACTCACCATACAAACCCTAAATCAAGCTCCGAGAGTTCTCCTGAATTACTTATCCGAACTAAACATTAATTGTGATTATTACAGTCGAGGCTGTCGTGAATACACTCAGCTTGGAAATCTTAACACGCACGTTCTGAATTGCGGCTTTGGTCCCGTGAGATGCGAGAACCATGGATGCATAGTGGAGATCAATAAGAGAGATAAAATTCATCACGAAACGGAGGTTTGTGAGTTTCGGAAAGTGAAATGTCATGATTGTGGCAAGATAAGAAAAGATATCGATGAATTGAAGGAAAATCAAGCAGAAATGAAAGAGAACCTTGCTGAACTCAAGGTAAATATAGTCGAACTGAAAGAAAGCCAATCCGAACTGAAAGAGCAGCTTGCCCAGCTACCTTCCCTAAAGGAAGATATTATCAAAGAGGTCAGAGCCATGATGGGTGAAGTTTTGAAACACGTGAATGCAGTTCAAGTCATTCCACCACCACTTCATGTTAAATCAGCTTCAAAACAAGATATTGTCATGATAGGAGGCAACACGACTAACGGAAGAGTCAAGTCTGTACAGCTATTCAGTACGAGAAAAGAGCGTGGGCTCAACTACCACCACTGAAAGGACCTCGTTCAATGGCTTCATCGTTTGTTTACGAAAACCACGTTATTGTGGCCGGGGGGTATACTGGTTGTACTGCTACTGATGGTATGGAGATGATGACTGACCAAGAACCTTTGCAATGGATAACCATAGATAATGGAAGGGGAACTGGATAGGAAACTTACGAAACCGGAAACGATGTTTGCACAACTTGCTATGGTAATTATACGCTTATAAGCGGGCAATGCACCTAACGGGTGGTCCCACATGGCTAAAATCAGACACCGCTGAACTTAAGTGATATTACACTTTTGTCTAATTTCAGCAATAGGTGCATTAGCTGCTTTTAAGTGTGTAATTACCATAGCAAGTTGTGCAAACAACGTTTCCGGTTCTTTAACCCCGTTTAAAGTTTCCTATCCAGTTCCCCTCCATTATCTATGGGATAACGTTTCCTGCCAAATTGAGCGGTCACACAACCGTGGTTTATGAAGACCGTTTGATTGTTATTGGTGGATATAACTGGACTGAAGGTAGCTATTCTAACGCCATTTACGAAGTTCATCTTATTCCTCCTTACTCTACAAAGTTGTTACGTAGAATGCCGCAGCCAAGAAGAGATCATGGGACACAACTTGTAAAGAATAAGATTTTTATTTTGGGAGGAATGACAAGCTTTGACAGTAAAGATGCTATTGTTAATGTTATTGTTTATGATGTTGTTAAAAATGAGTGTAAGGAAATGCGGCCATTGCCATATGCTGTGTTTGGAATGGTGGCAGTTAGTTGGAGAAACAAAGTTATTTTGATAGGCGGGCGTAATAAGAATGATCAGGTTTTAAATGATGTAATAATGTACGACATCGAATCAGGAAACAGTGAGAGGTTACCTTCAATGAGGTACAAGAGGTGGGGTTGTTCAGCGGTCGTCACTGGAGATGTCATGGTAGTGATGGGGGAGGGTGGAATAGAGATCAGGCATTGCTTAATTCGGTAGAATGTTTTAGTTTTAGTAGTAATTCTTGGCAAGAACTTCCAGCAATGATGGAAGCCAAGGCAATTTGCAACTGCTGTAGTTAAACCTATTAAGTAAAACCTTAAAAATTCTAAATCCGTTATTCGTAGTTATTGTAGCACAATCGTTAACATACAGTAAAGAACAATTTTATCAAAATTTATAAACATTTAGTTGTATAATATTTCTCAAGTGAATATTCCATCATGTTTAAGACGATTACCATCTTTGTTGATTTTGTCAACGAATTCAGTTCATTAGTTCAACTTGTATCACTATAATCTAATTGTATCAGGATCTTTGAAAATAAACAACACTTATTAAAAAGCGACAAGACTTTTTTTTTTAAGTTGTTGTTGTTCTTTCATCATGAGATAAATAACAAACTACTGTTGTCATCAGTTGTTTTTTGATTGCACAACTGATGTAACTTTTTGTAAAACTACTCTATCTCGTCCCAGACCACAGTGGTGCCTAAACTTACTCTAAGTCTCGTTTTAAAACAGGAGAGAAGAGCGAGGGAAAGAGAGACTTGTTAAACTTGCAGGAAATTGATTCTTAGATTATATATTGTATTATATAATCTCAAATCATTAATAATTCATGAGATAATCAGCCAATTACAATAGTCCATTCAATCACCTGATTGACGTTGGATACGCCAGGAAAACACGCTAAAATCGTATACCACTCCAGATATTAGATGAAAACCGGTTTTCATCTAATTCTTAAGATCTTAATTATCGATGCAAAACAAACAAGTTGCTGTATGAATAAATTTTACACACACTCATGAATAAAATCTCATGAGGGTTTATTTTAATTGTATTTTTCAATTGAAATCACTCGATTGAGATGCCATATCAACAACTCGTTTATCGTGTTTCATCAGGGGAATCCAAACACTCGAAAACAATAAAACCACTCGGCCTTCGGCCTCGTGCTTTCATCATGTTTTCTCGTGTTTGGATCCCCTGACGAAACACTCAAACTCGTTGTTGATATATTACATCACACACATTCTAAACCTTTCTCTCAAATGGAAGAGGAGAGTAGATGAGAGAGAGACTTATTAAACTTGAAGGAAATTGAATCTTATATTATACTACACTACACTACACCACACCACACCACACCACACCACACCACACCACACCACACCACACCACACCACACCACACCACACCACATTACATTACATTACATTACATTACATTACATTACATTACATTACATTACATTACATTACATTACATTACATTACATTACATTACATTACATTACATTACATTACATTACATTACATTACATTATATTATATTATATTATATTATATTATATTATATTATAAAATGGTACACATTCTCAACCTTTTCTCTCGAACGGGAGAGGAGAGTAGATGAGAGACTTATTAAACTTGAAGGAAATGGAATCTTATTATATATTCTGGCGGGGAAATGTGTTGACATATGATGGGAGAGGTCGCATGAAAGAATTTTACGCCTTCACATCTTCAGCAGTTCAAAACTATAAACAAGGTTCAAACACAGACTGAACTACAGCAAGGGAAAACACTTCAACTAAATTTTAAAATACCAACTTGTCGCCCGTATGGACAATAATATGTATTTGAATGCTTTAAGAATGGTCTAACACCGTGTAAGAGATTTTTGTCGTTGAATGATTTACCTACTGTTGTTCGTTGTTGCTTGTCAACAGACATGTCAACTACAACTTGTTTATAAAATGAGTTATGTTATAAATGATTGTAGTATTGCAGCTGTTAAATGATAGCACAGTTTGTTTCTTGGGTTTTGTATTGTATTGTATTGTAGTGTCCTGACTAGTTAGCCACACAGCGCAGAAGACTCTCAAGCAGCTTTAGTTGCAGCCTTGTAAAGAGTCACGAGTTAGTAGCGCTTTATATTGTGCCTCTTCGTTCATTCGTTCGTTCGTGAAAAAAGTTTGGGGAGGCATGGGTGGCAGAAGCTGTTAGCGCGCAGCCTCTCACCACTGAAGTTAAGCCAGGTCGAATGGGGTTAGTACTTGGATAGATGACCCACGCACATTAGCTTCATCTGAGTAGAGTTGTTAGTTCCTCCCTCCGTAAAATCAACACCATAGTTTCCTCAGTTAAATATACTAACTAGTTCCAACAAGGAGCGAGGGCCATTGGATTATCAGTATCTATAAATACTGTCACATGTTACCCTCAACAAACAAAGTCGCTTGAAAAGCAATAGAAAAAGACCTTTTTGGTGCGACGTTTTTAACGCCAAACAGGTCACCGCTCTTTAGCAGTGTCTTACATACATCCGCATCCAATTTAGCTGTCATTATCTGCCGTGTATTTGAGTGATATGATTGGCTACTTTTAACCTACATTACCTTTTTGGTAAACATAATAAACATCACGTTTTACTCTGATGAAGGACTCTGCTCGAAATCTCAGTATTTCGTTGCTAAAAATCTCAGCAGTTTGCCATCTTTTCACTTTGCTCTATTCAAAACACTGCCTACGCACTACTCTACTTATTTATAAACCAAACTCAGTATCCAACCAGCGTGTGTTGTTGCTAAATTATTTTCTAAATGCTTAGAAACAAAACCATTTCCATTTATTATACGATCTGTTGAACATCAATAGCCCTCCAACACGGCTGTTTTGAAGTCACTTGAAAACATCTACAGAAAATATACTGTATCTGAATGAACACTAGTATGTGTAGATATATCTTTGATGAAATATTAGTCATTTTTTCTTCGTAATACTTAACCAGAAATTTTCACAGAAAACTTAAAGAAATTCCTAGTATCTGTACACTGAACTCTTCAGCTCCAAAGAAGGACATTCAGGTCATGACCTTCAATCACGAAATATTCTATAATTAAAGAAAGGACGAAAGCAAAGCTGTGAAGAAAGCATCTCTGGCTTCTGTCGATCTATACTGGTAAGTTTATCGAGATTTTCCTAATTCCTATGGATACCAGAAGGAAACATTAGCTTTTCTTCAGTCAACGTTACTTGAACTTGACTTACATTATTTACAGCGAAAAACTGTTAAAGAATTATCTCTAGAATAGCAAATCAACCTCACAAGAATACGAAGGAAAGGAAAGATGTGAAGGAAACATTTCGGTCATCTGTCGCTCTATACTGGTAAGTTTATCGAGATTTTGCTATCGACACAAAAAGGAATCGTTAACTTTCCTTCATTCAAGACGTTCATTGAATTTGTTTAAATTATTTACAGAAAGAACTGCCTTGAGAATGGCGTCAAATCCACAAGAATACGGCTACGAAGATGAGCGCTTTCAGAATATCGTAAGCCCAAATTTTCATTGTTCAATTTGTCTCAACGTTCTTAAAGCACCCAAAATGTGCAGGAATAACCAACACCTTTTCTGCACACGTTGCATAACGAGTCATCTCGCTAATTCGCCCACCTGCCCAGAGTGTATGCAAGAACTCACCATACAAACCCTAAATCAAGCTCCGAGAGTTCTCACAAATTACTTATCCGAACTAAACATTAACTGTGATTATTACAGTCGAGGCTGTCGTGAATACACTCAGCTTGGAAATCTTAACACGCACGTTTTGAATTGCGGCTTTGGTCCCGTGAGATGCTCGAACGAGGGATGCATAGTGGAGATCAATAAGAGAGATAAAATTCATCACGAAACGGAGGTCTGTGAGTTTCGGAAAGTGAAATGTCATGATTGTGGCAAGATAAGCAAAGATGTCGATGAATTGAAGGAAAATCAAGCAGAAATGAAAGAGAACCTTGCGGAACTCAAGGTAAATATAGTGGAACTGAAAGAAAGCCAATCCGAACTGAAAGAGCAGCTTGCCCAGCTACCTTCCCTAAAGGAAGATATTGTCAAAGAGGTCAGAGCCATGATGGGTGAAGTTTTGAAACACGTGAATGCAGTCCAAGTCGTTCAACCACCACTTCATGTTAAACCAGCCTCAAAACAAGATATTGTTATGATAGGAGGCCACCCAACTAACGGAGTCTCCAGTTCTGTAGAGTCATTCAGTTGGGAGAAAGAAGCATGGGCTCAACTACCACCAACGAAAGAACCTCGTTCATCAGCTTCATCATTTGTTTACGAAAACCACGTTATTGTGGCCGGGGGGTGGACTGGTAGTGATGATACTGATAGTATGGAAACGATGAAGACTGCCCAAGAACCTTTCCAATGGATAACGTTCCCTGCCAAACTTCCTGCGAAGTTGAGCGGTCACACAACCGTGGTTTATGAAAACGGTTTGATTGTTATTGGTGGATCTAATGAGTCTGGAGATAGATTCTCTAACGCCATTTACGAAGTTCGTCTTATTCCTCCTTATTCTACGACGTTCTTACGTAGCATGCCACAGGCAAGAGATTACCATGGGACAGAACTTGTAAACAATAAGATTTTTATTTTGGGAGGAAGAAGGGTTTTTTTTAATGGAGATGCTATTGATTGTGTTCCTGTTGATAGTGTTATTGTTTATGATGTTGTTAAGAGTAAGAGTAAAGAAATGCGGCCATTGCAGTATGCTGTGTGTGGAATGGCGACAGTTAGTTGGAGGAACAAAGTTATTTTGATAGGCGGGCGTAATAAAGATGGTCAGGATTTAAATGATGTAATAACGTACGACATCGAATCAGGAGAGAGTGAGAGATTACCTTCCATGAAGTACAAGAGGTGGGGTTGTTCAGCGGTCGTCACTGGAGATGTCATGGTAGTTATGGGAGGGTGGAATGTTGATCAGAAGTATCTTAATTCAGTAGAATGTTTTAGTTTTAGTAGTAATTCTTGGAAAGAACTTCCAGCAATGATGGAAGCTAGGCAATTCGCAACTGCTGTAGTTAAACCTATTAAGTAAAACCTTAAAAATCCTAAATCCGTTATTCTCAAAACCTTAAAAATTCTAAATCCGTTATATATGTGTGTATATATATTTATATTATATATACTAGTCTTGTAAATGCAATTTAATTTATTTCTATTTATTGCGATGTTTGTATTTTTTGTTAAACAGGGCTCCATTTAAATCAGAGTTTAGCTGAATTGGACTACTCTGTATAAATAGTATTAAATCAATCAATCAATTGTAGTACAATCCTTAACATACAGTAAAGAACACTTTTATCAAAATTTATAAACATTAAGTTGTATAATATTATCTCAAGTGTATTCCGTCATGTTTAAGACAATTACAATCTTTGTTGGTTTTGTCAACGAATTCAGTTCATTAGTTCAACTTGTATATACTATAATCTAATTGTATTTGTATCACGATCTTTGAAAATAAACAACATTTATTAAAAAACGACAAGACTTTGTTTTTTTTAAGTTGTTGTTCTTTCATCATGAGATAAATAACAGACTACGGTTGTCATCAGTTATTTTTTGATTGCACAACTGATGTGACTTTTTGTAAAACTACTCCATCTCGTCCCAGACCACAGTGGTGGCCTAAACTTACTCTAAGTTTTAAAACAGGAGAGAAGAACGAGGGAAAGAGAGACTTGTTAAACTTGAAGGAAATTGATTCTTATATTATATATTGTATTATATAATCACACACATTCTAAACCTTTCTCTCAAATGGGAGAGGAGAGTAGATGAGAGAGACTTATTAAACTTGAAGGAAATTGATTCTTATAGTATATTGTATTATATAATCGCACACACATTCTAAGCCTTTCTCTCAAACGGGAGAGGAGACCTGTTTGGCGTTAAAAACGTCGCGCCAAAAAGGTCTTTTTCTATTGCTTTTAAAGCGACTTTGTTTGTTGAGGGTAACATGTGACAGTATTTATAGATACTGATAATCCAATGGCCCTTGCTCCTTGTTGGAACTAGTTAGTAGATTTAACTGAGGAAACTACGGTGTTGATTTTACGGAGGAACTAACAACTCTACTCAGATGAAGCTAATGTGCATGGTCACCCATCCAAGTACTAACCTCATTTGACCTGGCTTAACTTCACTGGTGAGAAGCTGCACGCTAGCAGCTTCTGCCACCCATGCCTCCCCAAACGTTTTTCACGAGCGGATGAATGGACGAAGGAATGAACGAATGAACGAACGAACGAACGAACGAACGAACAGGCACAATATAAAGCGCTACTAATTCGTGACTCTTCATAAGGCTGCAACTAAAGCTGCTTGAGAGCCTTGAGAGCTAACTAGTCAGGACACTACACTACACTACACTACACTACACTACACTACACTACACTACACTACACTACACTACACTACACTACACTACACTACACTACACTACACTACACTACACTACACTACACTACACTACACTACACTACACTACACTACACTACACTACTACACTACACTACACTACACTACACTACACTACACTACACTACACTACACTACACTACACTACACTACACTACACTACACTACACTACACTACACTACACTACACTACACTACACTACACTACACTACACTACACTACACAACCCAAGAAACAAACTGTGCTATATCATTTAACGACTGCAACACTGCAATCATTTATAACATAACTCAACGTATAAACAAGTTGTAGTTGACTTGCCTGTTGACAAACAACAACGAACAACAGTAGGTAAATCATTCAACGACAAAAAATCTCCTACACGGTGTTATAGACCATTCTTAAAGCATTCAAATACATATTACTGTTGATACTAGCGACTAGTTGGGTTTTTTTTAAATTTAGTTCAAGTATTTTCTCTTGCTGTATAGTTCAGTCTGTGTTTGAACCTTGTTTATAGTTTTGAACTGCTGAAGATGTGAAGGCGTAAAATTCTTTCATGCGACCTTTCCCACCATATGTCAACACATTTTCCCGCCAGAAGATATAACAAGATTCAATTTCCTTCAAGTTTAATAAGTCTCTGACTCTCCTATCTACTCACCGCTCTTTAGCAGTGTTTTACATACATCCGTATCCAATTGTGCTGTCATTATCTGCCGTGTATTTGAGTGATATGATTGGCTACTTTTAACCTACATCACCTTTTTGGTAAACATAATAAAACCCTCTTTTATTTAATTCATCACGTTTTATTCTGATAAAGGGCTCTGCTCGAAATCTCAGTATTTCGTTGCTAAAAATCTCAGCAGTTTAACATCTTTTCACTTTGCTCTATTCAAAACACTGCCTACGCACTACTCTACTTATTTATAAACCAAACTCATTATCCAACCAGCGTGTGTTGTTGCTAAATTATTTTCTAAATGCTTAGAAACAAAACCATTTCCATTTATTATACGATCTGTTGAACATCAATAGCCCTCGAACGTCACTTGAAAACATCTACAGAAAATATACTGTATCTGAATGAACACTAGTATGTGTAGATATATCTTTGATGAAATATTAGTCATCGTTTCTCCGTAATGCTTAGCCAGAGGTTTTTACAGAAAACTTAAAGAAATTCCTAGTATCTGTACACTTAACCATTTAGATCCAAATAAGGACATTCAGGTCATGACCTTCAATCACGAGATATTCTATTTCGCAAGGAATATAATTATAAGAAAGGCGTTGTTTTACAAAACGAAAGCAAAGCTGTGAAGAAAACATCTCTGGCTTCTGTCGCTCTATACTGGTAAGTTTATCGAGAGTTTCCTATGGATACCAGAAGGAAACATTAACTTTTCTTCAGTCAATGTTACTTGAACTTGATTTAAATTATTTACAGCTAGAAACTGTTAAAGAATTGTCTCAAGAATAACAATCAACCTCACAAGAATACGAAGGAAAGCAAAGATGTGAAAGAAACATTTCGGTCATCTGTCGCTCTATACTGGTAAGTCTATCGAGATTTTGCTATCGACACAAAAAGGAATCGTTAACTTTCGTTCATTCCACACGTTCATTGAATTTGTTTAAATTATTTACAGAAAAAACTGCCTTGAGAATGGCGTCAAATTCAGAAGAATACGGCTACGAAGATGAGCGCTTTCAGAATGTCGTAAGCCCGAATTTTCATTGTTCAATTTGTCTCAACGTTCTTAAAGCACCCAAGATGTGCAGGAATAACCAACACCTTTTCTGCAAACAGTGTATAACGAGACATCTCGCTAATTCGCCCACCTGCCCAGAATGCATGGAAGAACTCACCATACAAACCTTAAATCAAGCTCCGAGAGTTGTCATGAATTACTTATCTGAACTGAACATTAACTGTGATTATTACAGTCGCGGCTGCCGTGAATACACTCAGCTTGGAAATCTTAACACGCACGTTTTGAATTCCGGCTTTCGTCCCGTGAGATGCTCAAACCATGAGTGTGTCGTGGAGATCAATAAAAAAGATAAAATCTATCACGAGAAGGAGGTCTGTGAGTTTCAGAAACATAAATGTCATGATTGTGGCGAGATAAGGAAAGATGTCGATGAACTGAAGCAAAACCAAGTGGAACTAAAGCAAAATCAAGCGGAAATGAAGGATAACCTTGCTCAACTAGAGGCAAATCACGCCGAACTGAAAGAGCAGCTTGCCCTAGTTAAAGAAGATATTATCAAAGAGGTCAGAGCCATGATGGGTGAAGTTCTGAAACACGCAAATACAGTTCAACCACCACTTCATGTTAAATCAGCCTCAAAACAAGATATTGTCATCATAGGAGGCTACACAACTGACGGAATATCCAGTTCTGTAGAGTCATTCAGCTGGGAGAAAAGAGCGTGGGCTCAACTGCCACCAATGAAAGAATCTCGTTCAGAAGCTTCATCGTTTGTTTACGAAAACCACGTTGTTGTGGTCGGGGGATATGCTAGTCGTGGAGTTACTGATAGTATGGAGATGATGAAGACTGACAAAGAACCTTTGCAATGGATAACGTTTCCTGCCAAACTTCCTGCCAAGTTGAGCGGTCACACAACCGTGGTTTATGAAAATCGTTCGATTGTTATTGGTGGATATAATGTGACTGAAGGTAGCCCTTCTAACGCCATTTACGAAGTTCATCTTATTCCTCCTTATTCTACAAAGTTGTTACGTAGAATGACGCAGCCAAGACAATACCATGGGACACAACTTGTAAACAATAAGATTTTTATTTTGGGAGGGAGGACAGGCTACGGAAGTAAATATGTTATTGATAGTGTTATTGTTTATGATGTTGTTAAGAATGAGTGTAAGGAAATGCGGCCATTGCCGTATCCTGTGTTTGGAATGGCGACAGTTAGTTGGAGAAACAAAGTTATTTTGATAGGGGGCAAGAATAAGAATGCTCAGGTTTTAAATGATGTAATAATGTACGACGTCGAATCAGGAGAAAGTGAGAGCTTACCATGCATGAAGTACAAGAGGAAAAGTTGTTCAGCGGTCGTCACTGGAGATGTCATGGTAGTGATGGGAGGGTGGAATAAAGATCAGGAATGTCTTAATTCGGTAGAATGTTTTAGTTTTAGTAGTAATTCTTGGCAAGAACTTCCAGCAATGATGGAAGCAAGGCAATTTGCAACTGCTGTAGTTAAACCTATTAAGTAAAACCTTAAAAATTCTAAATCCGTTATTCGTAATTATTGTATCACAATCCTTAACAAACAGTAAAGAACACTTTTATCAAAATTTATAAACATTAAGTTGTATAATATTTCTCAAGTGTATTCTGTCATGTTTAAGACAATTACAATCTTTGTTGGTTTTGTCAACGAATTCAGTTCATTAGTTCAACTTGTATATACTATAATCTAATTGTATCACGATCTTTGAAAATAAACAACACTTATTAAAAAGTGACAAGATTTGGTTCTTTTAAGTTGTTGTTGTTCTTTCATCATGAGATAAATAACAAACTACTGTTGTCATCAGTTATTTTTTGATTGCACAAGTGATGTAACTTTTTTGTGAAACTATCTCGTCCCAGAACTTATGAGTGGTGGCTAAACTTACTCGAAGTCTCGTTTTAAAACAGGAGAGAAGAGCGAGGGAAAGAGAGACTTGTTAAACTTGAAGGAAATGGAACCCAATATTATATATTGTATTATATAATCGCACACATTCTAAACCTTTCTCTCAAACGGGAGAGGAGAGTAGATGAGAGAGAGACTTATTAAACTTGAAGGAAATGAATCTTAAGATGGGTGGAGTGGGCAATCTTGGGTGGAGTGGGCAACGGGGTGTCACAGTCACAAAGTGCACAGGGTTGTCTGTGGAGTAGGCTAAAGGTTGTTGTCCCATTTGAGGCAGCACTTCACTTGCGATAGTAACTTCTAGTGTATTATATACTCGTACACACATTCTAAACCTTACTCTCAAACGGGAAAGAAGAGTAGACGAGAGAGATAGACTCATTAAACTTGAAGGAAATTGAATCTGATATTATACATGTATATTATATTATATAATGGTACACATTCTAAACCTGTTCTCTCAAACGGGAGAAGAGAGTAGATGAGAGAGAGACTTATTAAACTTGAAGGAAATTGAATCTTATTATATATTCTAGCGGGGAAATGTGTTGACATATGATGGGAGAGGTCGCATCAAAGAATTTTACGCCTTCACATCTTCAGCAGTTCAAAACTATAAAGAAATGTTCAAACACAGACTGAACTACAGCAGAGAAAAAACTTCAATTAAATTATAAAATACCAACTTGTCGCCCGTATGGACAGTAATATGTATTTCAATGCTTTAAGAATGGCCAAACACCGTGTAGGGGATTCTTGCCATTGAATGATTTACCTACTGTTGTTCGTTGTCGTTTGTCAACAGACATGTCAACTACAACTTGTTTATAAGTTGACTTATGTTATAAATGATTGCAGTATTGCAGTCGTTAAATGCTAGCACAGTTTGTTTCTTGGGTTTTATTTTGTATTGTATTGTTTTATTTTGTATTGTATTGTATTGTATTGTTTTATTTTGTATTGTATTGTATTGTTTTATTTTGTATTGTATTGTTTTATTTTGTATTGTATTGTATTGTATTGTATTGTATTGTCGTGTCGTGTCGTGTCGTGCCGTGCCGTGCCGTGCCGTGCCGTGCCGTGCCGTGCCGTGCCGTGCCGTGCCGTGCCGTGCCGTGCCGTGCCGTGCCGTGCCGTCTCGTCTCGTCTCGTCTCGTCTCGTCTCGTCTCGTCTCGTCTCGTCTCGTATTGTATTGTATTGTATTGTATTGTATTGTATTGTATTGTATTGTATTGTATTGTATTGTATTGTATTGTATTGTATTGTATTGTAGTGTCCTGACTAGTTAGCCACACAGCGCAGAAGACTCTCAAGCAGCTTTAGTTGCAGCATTGTAAAGAGTTAGTAGCGCTTTATATTGTGCCTGTTCGTTCGTTTTGTTGTTCATTCATTCATTCATTCATTCATTCATTCATTCATTCATTCATTCATTCATTCATTCGTGAAAAACGTTTGGGGAAGCATGGGTGGCAGAAGCTGTTAGCGTGCAGCCTTTCACCACTGAAGTTAAGAGGTTAGTACTTGGATGGGTGACCACGCACATTAGCTTCTTGTGAGTAGAGTTGTTAGTTCCCCCCTGCGTAAAATCAACACCATAGTTTCCCCAGTTAAATCTACTAACTAGTTCCAACAAGGAGCGAGGGCCATTGGATTATCAGTATCTATAAATACTGTCACATGTTACCCTCAACAAACAAAATGCCTTTAGAATCAATAGAAAAAGACCTTTTTGGCGCGACGTTTTTAACGCCAAACAGATCATCACTCTTTAGCAGTGTCTTACATACATCCGTGTCCAATTTTGCTGTCATGATCTGCCGTGTATTTTTGAGTGATATGATTGGCTACTTTTAACCTACATCACCTTTTTGGTAAAAATAATAAAACCCTCTTTTATTTAATTCATCACGTTTACTTTGATAAAGGACTCTGCTCGAAATCTCAGTATTTGGTTGCTAAAAATCTCAGCAGTTTACCATCTTTTCACTTTGCTCTATTCAAAACACTGCCTACGCACTACTCTACTTATTTATAAACCAAACTCATTATCCCACCAGCATGTCTTGTTGCTAAATTATTTTCTAAATGCTTAGAAACAAAACCATTTCCATTTATTATACGAACTGTTGAACATCAATAGCCCTCGAACACGGCTGTTTTGAAGTCACTTGAAAACATCTACAGAAAATATACTGTATCTGAATGAACACTAGTATGTGTAGATATATCTGTGATGAAATTAGTCATTTTTGCTTCGTCACACTTAGCCAGAACTTTTCACAAAAAAATTAAAGAAATTCTAAGTATCTGTACACTGAACCATTTAGATCCAAATAAGGATATTTACGTCATGACCTGCAATCACAAAATATTCTATTTCGCAAGCAATTATATACAATTATAAGAAAGGCGTTGTTTTACAATATACGAAAGGATAGCTGTGAAGAAAACATCTCTGGCTTCTGTCGATCTATACTGGTAAGTTTATCGAGATTTTCCTGTGGATACCAGAAGGAAACATTAGCTTTTCTTCAGTCAACGTTACTTGAACTTGATTTAAATTATTTACAGCTGAAAACTATTAATAAAGAATTGTCTCAAGAATAGCGTCAACCTCACAAGAATACGAAGAAAAACAAAGATGTGAAAGAAACATTTCGGCCATCTGTCGCTCTATACTGGTACGTTTATCGAGATTTTACTATGGATACCAGAAGGAAACGTTCGCTTTCCTTCATTCAAGACGTTCATTGAATTTGTTTCAATTATTTACAGAAAAAACTGGCTTGAGAATGGCGTCAAATTCACAAGAATACGGCTACGAAGATGAGCGCTTTCAGAATGTCGTAAGCCCGAATTTTCATTGTTCAATTTGTCTCAACGTTCTTAAAGCACCCAAGATGTGCAGGAATAACCAACACCTTTTCTGCACACATTGCATAACGAGACATCTCACTAATTCGCCCTCCTGCCCAGAGTGTAAGGAAAAACTCACCATACAAACCCTAAATCAAGCTCCGAGAGTTCTCCTGAATTACTTATCCGAACTAAACATTATCTGTGATTATTACGGTCGCGGCTGTCGTGAATATACTCAGATTGGAAATCTTAACACGCACGTTATGAATTGCGGCTTTGCTCCCGTGACATGCTCCAACCATGGGTGCATCGTGGAGATCAATAAAAGAGACAGAATTTATCACGAGAAGGAGGTCTGTGAGTTTCGGAAAGTCAAATGTCATGATTCTGGCGAGATAAGGAAAGATGTCGATGAACTGAAGCAAAACCTTGCTGAACTCAAAGCAAATCAAGCCGAACTGAAAGAGCAGCTTGCCCAGCTTCCTTCCCTAGTGAAGGAAGATATTATCAAAGAGGTCAGAGCCATGATGGGGGAAGTTTTGAAACACGCAAATGCAGTCCAAGCAGTTCAACCACCACTTCATGTTAAATCAGTCTCAAGACAAGATATTGTCATCATAGGAGGCTACACAACTAACGGAAGATCCAGTTCTGTAGAGTCATTCAGCTGGGAGAAAAGAGCGCGGGTTCAACTACCACCAATGAAAGCACCTCGTTCAGAAGCTTCATCGTTTGTTTACGAAAACTACGTTATTGTGAGCGGAGGAGATACTGGTCGTGGAGCTACTGATACTATGGAGATGATGAAGACTGACAAAGAACCTTTGCAATGGATAACGTTTCCTGCCAAACTTCCTGCCGAGTTGAGCGGTCACACAACCGTGGTTTATGAAAATCGTTCGATTGTTATTGGTGGATATAATGCGACTGAAGGTAGCCATTCTAACGCCATTTACGAAGCTCGTCTTATTCCTCCTTATTCAGCAAACTTGTTACGTAGAATGCCGCAACCAAGACAATACCATGGGACACAACTTGTAAACAATAAGATTTTTATTTTGGGAGGAAAGACAAGCTATGGAAGTAAATATGTTATTGATAATGTTATTGTTTATGTTGTTGTTAAGAATGAGTGTAAGGAAATGCGGCCATTGCCGTATGCTGTGTTTGGAATGGCGACAGTTAGTTGGGGAAACAAAGTTATTTTGATAGGCGGGCGTAATAAGAATGATCAGGTTTTAAATGATGTAATAATGTACGACATCGAATCAGGAAAGAGTGCGAGGTTACCTTCAATGAGGTACAAGAGGTGGGGTTGTTCAGCGGTCGTTACTGGAGATGTCATGGTAGTGATGGGCGGGTGGAATGAAGATCAGGGATATCTTAATTCAGTAGAATGTTTTAGTTTTAGTAGTAATTCTTGGAAAGAACTTCCAGCAATGATGGAAGCTAGGCAATTGGCAACTGCTGTAGTTAAACCTATTAAGTAAAACCTTAAAAATTCTAAATCCGTTATTCGTAATTATTGTATCACAATCCTTAACATACAGTAAAGAACACTTTTATCAAAATTTATAAACATTAAGTTGTATAATATTATCTCAAGTGTATTCCGTCATGTTTAAGACAATGACAATCTTTGTTGGTTTTGTCAACGAATTCAGTTGATTAGTTCAACTTGTATATACTATAATCTAATTGTATCACAATCTTTGAAAATAAACAACACTCATTAAAAAGTGACAAGATTTGTTTTTTTAAGTTGTTGTTGTTCTTTCATCATGAGATAAATAACAAACTACTGTTGTCATCAGTTATTTTTTGATGCACAAGTGATGTAACTTTTTTGTGAAACTATCTCGTCCCAGAACTTATGAGTGGTGGCTAGTCTCGTTTTAAAACAGGAGAGAAGAGCGAGGGAAAGAGAGACTTGTTAAACTTGAAGGAAATTGATTCTTATATTGTATTATATAATCGCACACACATTCTAAACCTTTCTCTCAAACGGGAGAGGAGAGTAGATGAGAGAGAGACTTATTAAACTTGAAGGAAATCGAATCTTGTATTATATATTGTATGACACAATCGAACACATTCTAAGCCTTTCTCTCAAACGGGAGAGGAGACCTGTTTGGCGTGAAAAACGTCGCGCCAAAAGCGTCGTTTTCTATTGCTTTTAAAGCGACTGTTTGTTGAAGGTAACATGTGACAGTATTTATAGATACTGATAACCCAATGGCCCTCGCTCCTTGTTGGAACTGGTTAGTAGATTTAATTGAGGAAACTATGGTGTTGATTTTACGGAGAGAGGAACTAACAACTCTACTCACATGAAGCTAATGTGCGTGGTCACCCATCCAAGTACTAACCTCATTCGACCTGGCTTAACTTCAGTGGTGAGAGGATGCACGCTAACAGCTTCTGCCACCCATGTCTCCAAAAACTTTTTTCACGAGCGGATGAATGGACGAAGGAACAGGCACAATATAAAGCGCTACTAACTCGTGACTCTTCATAACGCTGCAACTAAAGCTGCTTGAGAGTCTTCTGCGCTGTGTGGCTAACTAGTCAGGACACTACAATACAATACAATACAATACAATACAATACAATACAATACAATACAATACAATACAATACAATACAATACAATACAATACAATACAATACAATACAATACAATACAATACAATACAATACAATACAATACAAAACCCAAGAAACAAACTGTGCTAGCATTTAACGACTGCAATACTGCAATCATTTATAACATAACTCAACTTATAAACAAGTTGTAGTTGACTTGCCTGTTGACAAACAACAACGAACAACAGTAGGTAAATCATTCAACGACAAAAAATCTCCTACACGGTGTTACAGACCATTCTTAAAGCATTCAAATACATATTACTGTCGATACTATAGCGACTAGTTGGTTTTTTTTAAATTTAGTTCAAGTATTTTCTCTTGCTGTATAGTTCAGTCTGTGTTTGAACCTTGTTTATAGTTTTGAACTGCTGAAAATGTGAAGGCGTAAAATTCTTTCATGCGACCTTTCCCAACATATATCAACACATTTTCCCGCCAGAAGATATAATAAGATTCAATTTCCTTCAAGTTCAGTAAGTCTCTTTACATCCGTATCCAATTTAGCTGTCATTATCTGCCGTGTATTTGAGTGATATGATTGGCTACTTTTAACCTACATCACCTTTTTGGTAAACATAATAAAACCCTCTTTTATTTAATTCATCACGTTTTACTCTGATAAAGGACTCTGCTCGAAATCTCAGTATTTCGTTGCTAAAAATCTCAGCAGTTTACCATCTTTTCACTTTGCTCTATTCAAAACACTGCCTACGCACTACTCTACTTATTTATAAACCAAACTCATTATCCAACCAGCGTGTGTTGTTGCTAAATTATTTTCTAAATGCTTAGAAACAAAACCATTTCCATTTATTATACGATCTGTTGAACATCAATAGCCCCCCAACACGGCTGTTTTGAAGTCACTTGAAAACATCTACAGAAAATATACTGTATCTGAATGAACACTAGTATGTGTAGATATATCTTTGATGAAATATTAGTCATTTTTTCTTCGTAATATTTAGCCAGAAGTTTTCACAGAAAACTCAAAGAAATTCCTAGTATCTGTACACTGAACCCTTTAGATCCAAATAAGGACATTCAGGTCATGACCTTCAATCACGAGATATTCTATTTCGCAAGAAATATATAATTATAAAAAAGGCGTTGTTTTACAAGACGAAAGCAAAACTGCGAAGAAAACATCTCTGGCTTCTGTCGATCTATACTGGTAAGTTTATCGAGATTTTCCTATGGATACCAGAAGGAAACATTAACTTTTCTTCAGTCAACGTTACTTTAACTTGATTTAAATTATTTACAGCGAAAAACTGTTAAAGAATTGTCTCAAGAATAGCGTCAACCTCACAAGAATACGAAGGAAAGCAAAGATGTAAAGGAAACATTTCAGTCATCTGTCGCTCTATACTGGTAAGTTTATCGAGATTTTGCTATCGACACAAAAAGGAATCGTTAACTTTCCTTCATTCCACACGTTCATTGAATTTGTATAAATTATTTACAGGAAGAACTGCCTTGAGAATGGCGTCAAATTCAGAAGAATATGGCTACGAAGACGAGCGCTTTCAGAATGTCGTAAGCCCGAATTTTCATTGTTCAATTTGTCTCAACGTTCTTAAAGCACCCAAGATGTGCAGGAATAACCAACACCTTTTCTGCACACATTGTATAACGAGTCATCTCGCTAATTCGCCCTCCTGCCCAGAGTGTATGGAAGCACTCACCATACAAACCCTAAATCAAGCTCCGAGAGTTGTCATGAATTACTTATCCGAACTGAACATTAACTGTGATTATTACAGTCGAGGCTGTCGTGAATATACTCAGATTGGAAATCTTAACACGCACGTTTTGAATTGCGGCTTTGGTCCCGTGAGATGCGAGAACCACGGGTGCATAGTGGAGATCAATAAGAGAGATAAAATTCATCATGAAACGGAGGTCTGTGAGTTTCGGAAAGTTAAATGTCATGATTGTGGCGAGATAAGGAAAGATGTCGATGAACTGAAGCAAAACCTAGCGGAAGTGAAGGAAAATCAAGCGGAAGTGAAAGAGAACCTTGGTGAACTCAAAGCAAACCAAACCGAACTGAAAGAGCAGCTTGCCCAGCTACCTTCCCTAAAGGAAGATATTATCAAAGAGGTCAGAGCCATGATGGATGAAGTTTTGAAACACGTGAATGCAGTCCAAGTCGTTCAACCACCACTTCATGTTAAACCAGCCTCAAAACAAGATATTGTTATGATAGGAGGCGACACAACTAACGGCGAAGCCAGTTCTGTAGAGTCATTCAGCTGGGAGAAAGAAGCATGGGCTCAACTACCACCAACGAAAGAACCTCGTTCATCAGCTTCATCATTTGTTTACGAAAACCACGTTATTGTGGCCGGGGGGTTGACTGGTAGTGACGATACTGATAGTATGGAGACGATGAAGACTGCCCAAGAACCTTTCCAATGGATAACAGACACAGACACAGACACAGAGACAGACAGACAGACAGACAGACAGACAGACAGACAGACAGACAGACAGACAGACAGACAGACAGACAGACAGACAGACAAGACAGACAGACAAGACAGAGACAGAGACAGACAGACAAGACAGAGACAGACAGACAGACAAGACAGAGACAAACAAGACAGAGACAGACAGACAAGACAGAGACAGACAAGACAGAGACAGACAAGACAGAGACAGACAGACAGACAGACAGACAGACAGACAGACAGACAGACAGACAGACAGACAGACAGACAGACAGACAGACAGACAGACAGACAGACAGACAGACAGACAGACAGACAGACAGACAGACAGACAGACAGACAGACAGAGACAGACAGACAGACAGACAGACAGACAGACAGACAGACAGACAGACAGACAGACAGACAGACAGACAGACAGACAGACAGACAGACAGACACAGACACACAGACACACAGACACACAGACACAGACACAGACAGAGACAGACAGACAGACAGACAGAGACAGACAGACAGAGACAGACAGACAGAGACAGACAGACAGACAGAGACAGACAGACAGAGACAGACAGAGACAGACAGAGACAGACAGAGACAGACAGAGACGGACAGAGACGGACGGACGGACGGACGGACGGACGGACGGACGGACGGACGGACGGACGGACGGACGGACAGACAGACAGACAGACAGACAGACAGACAGACAGACAGACAGACAGACAGACAGAGACAGACAGACAGACAGACAGACAGACAGACAGACAGACAGACAGACAGACAGACAGACAGACAGACAGACAGACAGACAGACAGACAGACAGACAGACAGACAGACAGACAGACAGACAGACAGACAGACACAGACACACAGACACACAGACACACAGACACACACACACACAGACACAGACAGACACAGACAGACAGACAGAGACAGACAGACAGAGACAGACAGACAGAGACAGACAGACAGACAGAGACAGACAGACAGACAGACAGACAGAGACAGACAGACAGAGACAGACAGACAGACAGAGACAGACAGACAGACAGAGACAGACAGACAGACAGACAGAGACAGACAGACAGACAGAGACAGACAGACAGACAGACAGACAGACAGACAGACAGAGACAGACAGACAGACAGACAGAGACAGACAGACAGACAGAGACAGACAGACAGAGACAGACAGACAGACAGACAGACAGACAGACAGACAGACAGACAGACAGACAGACAGACAGACAGACAGACAGACAGACAGACAGACAGACAGACAGACAGACAGACAGACAGACAGACAGACAGACAGACAGACAGACAGACAGACAGACAGACAGACAGACAGACAGACAGACAGAGACAGACAGACAGACAGAGACAGACAGACAGAGACAGACAGACAGAGACAGACAGACAGAGACAGACAGAGACAGACAGAGACAGACAGAGACAGACAGAGACAGACAGAGACAGACAGAGACAGACAGAGACAGACAGAGACAGACAGAGACAGACAGAGACAGACAGAGACAGACAGAGACGGACGGACGGACGGACGGACGGACGGACGGACGGACGGACGGACGGACGGACGGACGGACGGACGGACGGACGGACGGACGGACGGACAGACAGACAGACAGACAGACAGACAGACAGAGAGAGAGAGAGAAAACTTTATTTAAATTCGGAGTCTTATCAATTAAAAATTGCTTTTCATAAGAGCCGAATATAAGTTAATTAAATTAAAGAAAATATACAGTATTTACAATGTTATATATACAAATAGTTTAATAGTTACGTTAGTAGTTAGAGGAACTGAGGGATGTCAATTCTCGCTTGAAAGACAACAAAGTAACTTGATTTTTCAAATGGATTGGAAGACTGTTCCATAATTTAGCACCACAAAATGTGAAGCTTTTCCTTAAATATTCGGTTTTTGGTTTTGGCAAAATAAGATTTTCACTACCTCTAAGGTTGTATTCCCTTCCATGATTAGCATAGAGAAAACATTGCTTCAAGTATGCCGGAGCATTGCCATGAAGAATTTTATGCATAATAATACATTTGTTTTTACTCCGTCTTTCCTCGAGAGTTGACCATCCAAGTTGGACTAGATAGACAGACAGACAGACAGACAGACAGACAGACAGACAGACAGACAGACAGACAGACAGACAGACAGACAGACAGACAGACAGACAGACAGACAGACAGACAGACAGACAGACAGACAGACAGACAGACAGACAGACAGACAGACAGACAGACAGACAGACAGACAGACAGACAGACAGACAGACAGACAGACAGACAGACAGACAGATAGATAGATAGATAGATAGATAGATAGATAGATAGATAGATAGATAGATAGATAGATAGATAGATAGATTCCACGAGGGGCGTGTACAAAAGAAGTTAGCCTTTTTAGCCCTAATACCGCCAGCTACGCAGGCTAAAAAGAAGTGTAGAAGTATAGTATTTAAAAGCTATTTACAAAATATAAGATATAGTATTAAATAAATTAGTAACGTAATCAACTAGTAGTAATCTATTTACAGGTACATCTATTTACATTTACTATCAATGTGAGTAGCGATTTTCTTTCGAAAGGAAGAAAGGGATTTGCTCTCCCTAATTTCTTTTGGAATAGAATTCCAAAGGTATGCTCCGTCATACATGAAACTATTTTTCATATTATTAGTACGCGGTTGTGGTAAACAAAGACTACTTGAAATGTTCCGAAGATTATAGTTTGTCATGTCACCTTTATATGTGAAAAGATTAGTGAGTGACTCAGGGCCCATTTTATTTAATAGTTTGTACATCATTTTTGCTTTAGCTTTCTTCCTTTCTGTTTTAAGTGGCTCCCAGCCCAATGCTTGTAAAGCAACAGAATGATCTATGTCATTGCTCATATTCATGATAATTCGAGCAGCTCTATTTTGGAGTTTTTGGAGTCGTTTTTGTATCTGCGCAACGCGCAGATATATTGCCATCGTGTTGTGTGTTTGTGTTTGTGTTTGTGTTTGTGTTTGTGTTTGTGTTTGTGTTTGTGTTTGTGTTTGTGTTTGTGTTTGTGTTTGTGTTTGTGTTTGTGTTTGTGTTTGTGTTTGTGTTTGTGTTTGTGTTTGTGTTTGTGTTTGTGTTTGTGTTTGTGTTTGTGTTTGTGTTTGTGTTTGTGTTTGTGTTTGTGTTTGTGTTTGTGTTTGTGTTTGTGTTTGTGTTTGTGTTTGTGTTTGTGTTTGTGTTTGTGTTTGTGTTTGTGTTTGTGTTTGTGTTTGTGTTTGTGTTTGTGTTTGTGTTTGTGTTTGTGTTTGTGTTTGTGTTTGTGTTTGTGTTTGTGTTTGTGTTTGTGTTTGTGTTTGTGTTTGTGTTTGTGTTTGTGTTTGTGTTTGTGTTTGTGTTTGTGTTTGTGTTTGTGTTTGTGTTTGTGTTTGTGTTTGTGTTTGTGTTTGTGTTTGTGTTTGTGTTTGTGTTTGTGTTTGTGTTTGTGTTTGTGTTTCTGTTTGTGTTTGTGTTTGTGTTTGTGTTTGTGTTTGTGTTTGTGTTTGTGTTTGTGTTTGTGTTTGTGTTTGTGTGTGTGTGTGTGTTTGTGTTTGTTAACTTTTTGGTGTAACCACTGACCTGTAATGTGTGCAGTAGTGTGACTGTTTATATTTCCTCGCCATGTTGTATGAACTATGGAGTGAGACGAAGAACAACATTATTTTCGAAGAAAGTCAATTGCAATGCTGTATGATTGGAGTAGTATGATTCAGGGATACTTTAAAATGATTGCGTTTGACCGTACGCCAAGTAAATAGCGTAATAATGCAATTTGATATTTGCGCTCATGTTAGTTCAAATAGCCTTTTCTCCGTTGTTATTCTATACCATGTTCTCTAATTCACATATGTTGTACAGAATTTAACGCTCTATCTAACCGTACAAGTTTCCCAAATGGCACAAACCTACAGACGATTGATTTACTTTAAATATGACCGCGTTCGACCGTACGCCAAGTAAATAGCGTAATAATTCAATTTGATATTTGCGCTCATCTCAGTTCAAATATATTTTTCTCCGTTGCAATTCTATACGATTTTTCTAATTCACATATGTTGTACAGAATTTAACGCTCTATCTAACCGTGCAAGTTTCCCAAATGGCACAAACCTACAGACGATTGATTTACTTTAAATATGACCGCGTTTGACCGTACGCCAAGTAAATAGCGTAATAATGCAATTTGATATTTGCGCTCATGTCAGTTCAAATAGACTTTTCTCCGTTGTTATTCTATACCATGTTCTCTAATTCACATATGTTGTACAGAATTTAACGCTCTATCTAACTGTAGAAGTTTCGTGAATGGCACAAACCTACAGACGATTCAGGGGTATACTTTATACACGCGGTATCCGGCTCAACTGCAGTGAAGATATATCCCAATACGTTTGTTATCTTATTAGATGTCGCTAAAATCTTATAAGATGTTGTGAGATCGTTTAAGATCTTATTACAAGATTTGGCGCAGATACATGTACGCATAGCGTACCTTTTGTTTCTTATACAGTTACGCTACGTTCAGAAAAGTTACGCTATACGTTCTGTAAGTTACATTATACGTTCCAAGAAGTTACGCTACACACGTTCTGAAAAATTAGGCTTCGTTCTAAGAAGTTACGCCACGTTCCGAAATATTTTCGCTGCATTTAAAGAAGTCATATACCACGTTATATGTACATTCAGAAAAGTTATGCTATGTTCAGAAGTTATCCTTCGTTCAGAGAAGTTGCGCTACGTTCAAATAAGTTAAGATACATTCAAGAAAGTTGCACTACGCTTCTAAGAAGTCACTCTAAAGTATCACGCCTTTAAAAACATCTTAGTTCATAGTGTACCACAAGTCGTTGGAAATATGAAAACTTTCCATTGCAGAATTGGCCGCCATTTTGAATTTTATTCTCAACATCGTTCCCAGGACGTTCTCTATCTTTTTTAATTGTACTGCAGACTCTGCAGTACAATTAATGGGGGTAATAGAACGACGAGGAGTGCTATTAATGCCAAAATCATATGAGTGATTACAAAATCGACCGACCGCGAAGCGGGAGGTTGATTTGTTAATCACGAGTATGATTTGGCATTAATAGCACGACTCAATTCGTTCTATTACCCATTAATTATATATCCTTCTGTAATCAGGTCATGTCCTCGTCTTGTTTGTTTTCGACAGCAAATACTTCATAGTAGCCCAACTTTTGGGTTCTAGACCTAAGGCCTCTCAACATGGCCCGCAAAAAATGCAAATTTCAGGCGGCCATTTCTTTTAATATATGGAGACTCGGCGAGGAGTTTTTTAATAATAAAGTGAATTTATGAGGAGTTCATACAATTATATGCGAGGTAAAACCGGGAGTTATGACAAGAACCAAAAATGTGAGTAATTTTGTGCTGTTTGTCTTTACTTTATAGCGTGTTTATACGCATGTATTTATAAACACACTCATGCAGTTTAAGTTTACTGTATTTCACCGAGTGTTGCTACTTTACTGACTAAAATATTTAAGAAATACCCGAGTGCCAAATCTGGGTAATAATTTGTTTTTAATTTGTTGGGGACACGACACTTTTCAAAACGTATACAAAAAAAATACAAATTTAAATTTTATATTTTAATATTTAAAATCCTCCATTTTTTAAATTTTTTGGAAAATCCCGGAAAATCCTACAGCTTAGGTGCCGAACTGTGACTGGACAATTTTGATAGCTAGCTTGATTTCCATTGGCTGAAGCAGGTGTGCGATTACAGCTAGCAAGAGTGTGATTAATGCTCAAATATGTCGGGAATCCGGGCCTCGCTTTCCCCAAACACCAAAAAAAAGTAAAGTATAAAACCACGATAAAAACGAAAGTAAAGTTTATTCTCTCCTCGTCACATTGTCTGGGCCACACTCTCAACACTCAATCTGTCCAAAATCACATGATCACACTAAACGTTCTAATTGGTCACCGCGGCTCTCCTAATAAGGTCAACAGCTATGACCTATGACGTGTCCGATATGTTTAACTCTTACAATAATAGCCTTAATAATCAACAAAACAAAATAAAAAACAACAAACCCGTTCAATTCGCAACACTCTCCCCCTATTAAAGTGTCATACAGTGCAGCTTTAATATTATACAACTAGTCTTCCTCTAGTTCGTTCAGTGCAATACCGACCATTCTATTTCGAGCAGTTTCTTTTGCCTTTCGTACGGTTACTCTCGGTAAGAATTCCTTTGCGTCAGGATTTAATTTTGTCGCTTTCCGACATGTATTTGTGTTCGTAGATTCACCCCCGATTTCCAAATCAGCTACGAGCTGTGCTGGTCTCTCCACTAGGTATCCATTACCGGTTCGCACTTTGTATCCTCTTACAACTCCATCTTTTCCAAATATCTTCCCTTCGATTCGTCCAATTCTCCACTGTGCACTGTTCTTCAATGAATCCTTAATCAAGACAACTCGTCCCGTTTCCAGCTTAGATTCATTTCCATTCGAGGTTCGTTTCTGTTTCTCATCCAGTGCATGCAGATATTCGTTGATCCACCGTTTTCGTAACTGCTCCCGGCAACGCTTTAAATATTTTATCCGCCGTGTCACGTCTGCTTCGTCTCCCAATGTTTCGATGTTTTCTTCCAGAAATGTAACTGGTTCACCTCTGAGCAGAATGTTTGGCGTTACCGCTCGTCCTTCGATTTCTTCTCCAAGATATACGAGTGGCCTATTGTTCATAAAGCACTCAACGTCTAACAAGGTTTCTTCAAGTTCTGCAAAAGTAAGCATAGCTTTTCCAATGACCTTTGATAACGCTGACTTCATGATTCCAATCAATCGTTCAAAAAATCCTCCCCACCAGGGAGCTCGTGATAGGTTAAATTTCCACTGGATCGACTTGTCTGCTACGTAGTTATTGATCTCGTCATCACTCTGTAAGGTTTCCAACCATTTCTTCGCGGCCACGAATGTTTTTGCATTATCACTCACCATTTGTTTTGGCAAGCCTCGCCTTGCGACAAACTCTTTCAGTGATCTTTTAAACTCATTTGTGGTGAGATCCTTGCACAGCCTGAGATGTACAGCTCGCGTGCTAGCACACGTGAATAGGACGACGTAGGCTTTCCCGATTTCTTTCTTCTGCGTCTTGTAATACATGGGTCCCGCAAAATCAACTCCAGTGGTGGAGAATGGATCTGTAAATTCGGTTCGGAACGTCGGCAGTGCGGAAGTGGTCGGAGAAGGCAACGCTTTGGCTCTCAGCTTCTTGCATCTGTTACACTCGAACCGTACCGACTTTGACATCCGCCGCAGCTGAGGAATCCAGTATCGCTCTCGAACTTTGCACATAGTGGCTTGTACTCCTCCGTGTAATGTTTCCTCATGGCAACGTTCAATGATCAGCTTTGCAAGTGGATGCTTACGGGGTATGAATACAGGATGGTAGCCAGTAACGCGACCATGACATCTCCACAGTTCGAGGTTGTCCTTCTTTAGTTCAAAAGTACACTGCATTTCTCCATCTTCCTGTGCGATTTTCAACCACCGATTTTCAGCTGCTGCGATCTCTTCTGTGGTTAGTGGTCCTTTGCGCTTCACGTTTTGTTGGCAATTGTGCACGAATCTCATCATAAAGGCAGTAATTCGAAGAATCTTCCAGTAGTTGTGCTTTCTCAGCATTGTATTTGCCCATTCCTTCCTGTTGTTCGATACTCCCCCGTCTTGTTCCAGAAGTACTTTCTCTTTCTTTTTTGACAAGGCTTCAGATGAGGCCTCTTCGGTTTCTGTAATCTCAGGTTGACTTGGCCATACTGATCTGTCCGCTAGCCACTCCGGACCTTTCAACCAAAAATCTCCCAACTTCTTTGGTGCGACTCCTCGTGTCCCCAAATCGCTCGGATTTTGATCCGTTGGTACGTAACGCCACGTGAAGTCTCCCAGATCTTGAATTGCTTTTACTCGGTTCCTCACATACTTTGACCATGTTCCCCTGTTTGCTAACCAGTGTAGTACTGTCGTGCTGTCTGACCATAAATGATTTCTCCAAATATCGTAAGAACTGAGAGTCCGATTTACATGACTAATAAGCTTCGCGAGGGTATGAGCTGCAACGAGTTCAAGGCGTGGTATGGAAACGTTCTTCGGAGCTACGCGAGCCTTTGAGACAAGCAAGTTCTGGCTCGTCTTTCCACTGGAATACGCTGCCTGAACATACACTGCTGCACAAACTGCTAATTTGCTGGCATCTGCAAAACCGTGTAGAGATAGTTGCTCCTTCTTGCGATTCACAACGCTTCGAGGTATGGTGATCCTTCTGCAATCGCGGAGTCCTTTAGCCCACATGTTCCATCGTTGTTCTATGTCATCGGATACTTGCTCATCCCAAGAAATCTTATGCAAACAAAGCTCGCTGAACAGGATCTTCCCGGTGATTGTTACAGGAGATGCCCAACCAAGTATGTCGTATACACCGTTTATCGCTGCTAAGATCTTTCGTTTGGTCAATGGCAAAGCTGTGCGAAGGCAAGGTTCGAAGTCCACATGAAGGACATCAGTACTCTTATCCCAAGGAACTCCCAGGATCTTGGTTGTTTTACTTGACTCTTCGATGGGTCTGGTCACCATCTCTTGGTTTTGATCGTCTTTGACGTTCTGGTCTGATTTAGATTCCAAGGCTGCGACGTCGCTGTGCCACTTGTGTAGGGTAAAGCCTCCCTTTTTCATGATTGTCGTAGCTTCTTCTTTGAACTTTTCTAGTTCACCAACTGAATCTCCTCCCCTCTGAACGTCATCCACGTAGGTGTCTTCTAGCAAAGCTTTTGTTGTTTCTGGATATTCCGTTTGGAACTGCTTGACGTGTTTCTGTAAGGTGGCACCCAAGATGTAAGGGCTTGGTGCTGCTCCGAAGATCACTCTTGTGAACCGATATTCGACTATATGCATGTCCGTCAGGTTATTGTACCACAACGTTCTCTGAGCATCCCGGTCTTGCTCATCTATCCTTATCTGTAAGAATGCTTTCTTTATATCTCCAGTAACACAATGGCTCCTCATTCGATTCCTCAAAAGAATGTCAAACAGTAGTGGTTGTAAGGCTGGTCCTGTCTCAAGACAGTCATTCAAAGATGGAAGTTGAGGAACTTGCTTTGCTGAACAGTCATACACAATCCTAAGTTTCGTTGACTCAGCTTCTTCTCGAATTACTGGCTGGTGTGGAATGTAGTGTACCACCTCCCCCGTTGGCTTTAAAGGTACTGGTTCAAGAATCCTCTCTTGAAGCTGTTCTTCCATGACCACCATGTGGTACTCAGCTAACTTACCAATCTTGTTGTGCTCCTCAATCGCGCTGCTGTTAGCTCTCTGTTCACTGGTAGTTTTGGATGATCTGGTTTCCATGGAGGCTGTGTTTCATAAAATCCTCCTTCTGTTTGGTGCAAGTGTTCACTAAAATCTTCGTGAAACTCGGATTCATTTTCTGGTGGTTCCACCAGGCCTAACACATCGACTGAACACAATCTCTCAAACTCACTCTGGCTGGAATTTAAGAAGAACCCCTTTTCCTCAGGTGAATTATTGGAAACACTTTTACCATACAATACCCATCCCAGCATCGTGAACTCTGCCCCTGGATCTTTATCTGGATTTTCACCAAGGATAGGCTGTTCTGTTGACCGTATTCTCTGGTAATCAGCAGCTCCAAGAATAACGTGTACAGGTAGGTACTTGTCGGTTGTTTCTTCCTCACAAAATTGTAGCTGCTTAAGTCGTCTGGACTGCTCTTTCAGAACTTTGACTTTAGGATTGGGTAAGTAAGTAAGAACTCCTTTCTCTGCATTGATGCAGTCAACATCCAGACCAAAGTTGTCCACCACCGTTGATTGGATGTGGAGTCGGTAAATGTCCACGCGCTTTGTTACAGTCCCATACATCTGCTCAATACACTTTTCCTCTCGACGCACTGGCCTGAGTGACAGCTTCGTGACTAGATCCGAGCAAACATATGAAGTGCTTGCTCCTGTGTCAATCATGATTCGAACTTCATGACCATTCACCTTTGCCTTGACAGTTGGATGAAGTGTTGTTGTAGAACTGCTTGATGCACTCAGTCCCACCTTCTCTGTGGACGATTTACTCAGGTTCTCTGTAGTAGATTTTGACTGATCTGCTCCCATGGTAGACTTGCGTTCCTCGCACAATGAGGTGTGGTGTTTCTGCCCACATTTGGTACAGTTCCTTGACCTACAGCTTGATGCAGTATGACCCTTTCCTGTACAGTTATAGCAAAGTCTGTTTCTTTTCAAAATCTCTCGACGACTTGCCACACTCAAGTATTTCACACAGTTTGAACTTTTGTGGTTCTCATTGCCACAATAGACACATCCCATATTGATTTTCCTGTTTTGTTGCCCATTGCCCATAAGTAGTTTTTCTCGACTTCGATCTCGAAGGTTGTTGTTGCGCTTCTCCTCTTCCCCTGTGTGCAGTGGGTTCCTTTCAACATATTTTCGTAGGTTTTCTGTGAGTTCCTCCAGTTTCCACTCCTCCCATTTGTCATCTGATTGTGCTAGTATTTCTCTGACTGGCCCAAGTTTATCCATGAGCGTGTACACGGTGCTTTGTGCCGAATCCAACTTTTTCATTGTAGAAAGTGTTCTCACCACCCGAGAAAGCTTCTTGTAGAACTCATGAATACTTGCTGTTTTGTGGATACTTGTAATCGCATGTAGACTCTCAATCTCCTTGATTAATGCTTTGTGAACCTTGATGTCTTTACCGTACGTTGACAGTAAAATACGCTTTGCTTCTGTGTAGCCTTCATTGGTGTGTGGTAAGCCCAAGATGTCCTCTCTAGGTTTTCCTTTGGTTAGTTCAAGTAGGTAGTTAAATTTGCTGATTTCAGATATGCTAGAGCCATCTACTTCAACAGAAAACTGGTTCCAGAAACGCATCCAGTCTTTGAAGTCACCTGTGAATGGAGTAATGGTATACTTTTGGAGTTTCACGGCCTGTGTAGTAGTTGCTGGCGAATGGCTTTCCTTTGTTTGTTCCCTTGCTTCTTTCTCTATTTGCAACTTGCGTCTAAGCCAGTCCTCTTCTCTCTCGATCTGTCGAATTGCCACTGCTTCAATCTCTTTCTGTTCGTTTACTCGAGCTCGTACAGTCTCCTCATTTATGGCGCGTTGTTTCTCCACTTCCTTCGTCAATGCCTTCTCATCTTCTTTGATTTGTATCTCTACCAACAACTGTTTCAATTTTGACCGCATATCACGAAATCTTCTTAGGTTAATTTTCTGGGAGTTGGCCCACTCCATTATCTGCTCCAGTGACACGTCTGCGTCTAACATCTCATCCTTTGTCTTGTCCACAGAAAGTTCAAGCTTCTTTATCAACCCACAGACCTGTTCGTAACATGATTCGATCTCTTGATCTTGCTCTCCGTTCTCCACAATTGCTGATATCTCTTCAAGGCTGGCTTCCGCAAGCTTTAACACCTTAGTATATTTCTCCGTATTAATACTCATTATTATGTTCGTATTTATGCAGATAAAAGCAATGTAAACACTGATTACCAACTAGCCCACAAATACTGTTACATGTAAATCTCCAAAATGTTTCAGAATGACCAACGTTCAATAACTGTAATCACTCACCGTCCCAACTGTGGTATTAAAAATCCAATCGTAGTAAAATCCAATCGTGGTAAAATCCAATCGTACTCACTTGTAAAGGTTAAAACGTGTTTGTTTACACAGTCGCCGTCTGTCTGGAATCCGCTTCGCTTATGAAATGTTTCGCTTGGTTGTATCACTCCGAATCAAAACCCGTTTGATATCCTGCCGGGGTCGCCACTTTTAGTGTCGGGAATCCGGGCCTCGCTTTCCCCAAACACCAAAAAAAAGTAAAGTATAAAACCACGATAAAAACGAAAGTAAAGTTTATTCTCTCCTCGTCACATTGTCTGGGCCACACTCTCAACCAGTGCTTCCACTCGGCTAAAGCAAAATTTCCTTTTTTTATCCTTCTTTTTAGCAAAATTTCCTTCCCAAAATCTGAAATTTCCTTCCAATTTTCCCTCCAAAATCTCTTATAAATCCTTCTTCTAATGATTAAAATTTAGATCGTACACTTCACAGTTTGCTTTCGAGTGCACGCAAAGCTCGCAATGATAAAATACGAAGGTGGTCCGAACATTGCCGACGCTTTCCGATGTCTAGAAAGCGAGTTATTTTTGTACTGGGCAAGCGCAGATGCAAAGACAAATTAGAGAACAGCCATTTTCAGTTTTTAAATGTGAAATTCTACTCAACTAACAATTCGCAATTACATTCCCAAACTATATAACTAATAAAGATAAGCTTCAAGTTTGCAAAAATTTTACAAACTCTTTTAGTCAAATTAGTCCTTTGGAAACTAGAATAATTCTCAGATAAAGGTTTGAAACATAATATCATGATCAATGCATGCACGCTTTGTACCGGTTAGCAGTTGCAAGTGAGGTGGAACTGGAGCCCCATCATCAACCTCATCTTCTGATGAGGTTTGATTCTGGACTCGAGTCAATCTTTGCATGAGTTATATGCCAAGGGTGCATTCCATGTTTGCTAACGCCGGATATCTCCGGCGTGGACTTGTCCTCGCGCTTGGCGCGCCAAAATTTGATATCTTGGCGTATTGGTGTACGCACTTGTTCAGTCTTCTTGGCGTGCAAACAAATGTGACCAGCACTTTGCCTCTTTTGGCGTATTATTTTCTTATTATTTTGCGTATTATTACTTATTATTTTCAAATGTGCATGGCGTACCAAAAGGTCCGATAAAAAATAATTGGTAGTCTTCGCGTAAAGCTCTGAGCCTCGGCGCCAATCTCCGGCGTGAGATTTGCACGGAATGCACCTGGTTTATATGTTAATGCCGCTAGAAAATAGAAATTGCAAACATTGAGCCTGCGCTATTTGTGTAGCAGTCTTCCGCTAACCCTATTTAACGCCACGCATCATATTACTACTCGTGTTTTTAATTTATACACGTTTTTGAACCCGAAAGTAAAAAATAAGCAGTTTCATCAACTTCTAATTACTGAAAAAATTCGAATTTCAAAATTTCCTTCCATTTTCCTTCCATATGACCAAATTTCCTTCCAATTTCCTTCCAAATTTTATTTCCTTTTTTTTTTCCTTCCAAATGCCAAAATTTCCTTTTGGAAGGAAATTTCCTTCCAAGTGGAAGCACTGCTCTCAACACTCAATCTGTCCAAAATCACATGATCACACTAAACGTTCTAATTGGTCACCGCGGCTCTCCTAATAAGGTCAACAGCTATGACCTATGACGTGTCCGATATGTTTAACTCTTACAATAATAGCCTTAGCTTAATAATCAACAAAACAAAATAAAAAACAACAAACCCGTTCAATTCGCAACAAATAGCACTCCTCTAAACTAATGAAATTGCAGCATTTGGGCCTGATTACAGAAGGATATATAATTAATAAAATATTTATACTCCTCTCAACCATTCAGAATGTAGTAATTTTGTCATGCATATAATAAGGATGTTTACATAATGACCTGCAATCACGAAACATTCTATTTCGCAAGAACTATAATTATAAGAAAGGCGCTGTTTTACAAAACGAAAGCAACACTGTGAAGAAAACATCTCTGTTATTTACGGCTTTATACAAATATTCAAGTAAGTTTATCCAGATTTGATATCAGAAGGAAACATTAGCTTTTCTTCAGTCAACGTTACTTGAACTTGATTTAAATTATTTACAGGTATTAAACTGCTTCGAGAATAGCATCAACCTCACAAGAATACGAAGGAAAGCAAAGATGTGAAAGAAACATTTCGGGCATCTGTCGCGCTATACTGGTAAGTTTATCGAGATTTTTCTATGGATATCAGAAGGAAACATTAGTTTTTCTTCAGTCAACGTTACTTGAATTTGATTTAAATTATTTACAGCTGAAAACTGTTAAAGAATTGACTCAAGAATAGCATCAACCTCACAAGAATACGAAGGAAAGCAAAGGTGTGAAAGAAACATTTCGGTCATCAGTCGCTCTATACCGGTAGGTTTATCGAGATTTCTCTATCGACACAAAAAGGAATCGTTAACCTTACTTCATTCAACACGTTCGTTGAATTTGTTTAAATTGTTTACAGAAAGAACTGCCTTGAGAATGGCGTCAAATTCGCAAGAATACGGCTACGAAGATGAGCGCTTTCAGAATGTCGTAAGCCCAAACTTTCATTGTTCAATTTGTCTCAACGTTCTTAAAGAACCCAAGATGTGCAAGAATAACCAACACCTCTTTTGTTCGTCTTGTATTACGAGACATCTCGCTAATTCTCGCACCTGCCCAGAGTGTATGGAAAAATTGACCATACAAACCCTAACTCAAGCTCCGAGAGTTCTCCTGAATTACTTATCCGAACTAAACATTAACTGTGATTATTACAGTCGCGGCTGTCGTGAATACACTCAGCTTGGAAATCTTAACACGCACGTTTTGAGTTGCGGCTTTGGTCCCGTGAGATGCTCAAACCACGGGTGTGTTGTGGAGATCAATAAAAGAGATAAAATTTATCACGAGATGGAGGTCTGTGAGTTTCGAAAAGTTAAATGTCATGATTGCGGCGAGATCACGAAAGCTGTCGATGAATTGAAGCAAAACCAAGCGGAAATTAAGGAGACCCTTCGTGAACTCAAGGTAAATATAGTCGAACTCAAAGAAAACCAAACCGAACAGAAGAAAAATCAAGCGAAAATGAAGGAGAACCTCACTGAACTCAAAGCAAATCAAGCCGAACTGAAAGACCAGCTTGCCCAGTTACCTTCCCTAGTTAAGGAAGATATTGTCAGAGAGGTCAAGGTCATGATGGGTGAAGTTTTAAAACACGCGAATGCAGTCCAAGCCGTTCAATCACCACTTCATGTTAAATCAGCCTCAAAACAAGATATTGTTTCGATAGGAGGCCAAACAACTACCGGAAGATCCAGTTCTGTCGAGTCATTCAGCTGGGAGAAAGGGGCGTGGGCTCAACTGCCACCAATGAAAGAACCTCGTACAGAAGCTTCATCGTTTGTTTACGAAAACCACGTTATTGTGGCCGGGGGACATACTGGTCGTGAAGCTAGGGATAGTATGGAGATGATGAACACTGAGCAAGAACCTTTGCAATGGATAACGTTTCCTGCCAAACTTCCTGCCAAGTTGAGCGGTCACACAACCGTGGTTTATGAAAATTGTTTGATTGTTATTGGTGGATATAATGCGACTGAACGTAGACATTCTAACGCCATTTACGAAGTTCATCTTATTCCCCCTTACTCTACGAACTTGTTACGTAGAATACCTCAGCCATTAAGAAGAGACTATGGGACAGGACTTGTAAACAATAAGATTTTTATTTTGGGAGGAAGGACAAGCTATAGAAGTAAAGATGCTATTGATAATGTTATTGTTTATAATGTTGTTAAGAATAAGTGTAAGGAAATGCGGCCATTGCCGTATGGTGTGTGGGGAATGGCGACAGTTAGTTGGAGTAACAAACTTGTTTTGGTAGGGGGTGAGAATGAGAATGGTCAGGTTTTAAATGATGTAATAATGTACGACATCGAATCAGGAGAGAGTGAGAGGTTACCTCCAATGAATTACAGGAGGCACGGTTGTTCAGCGGTCGTCACTGGAGATGTCATGGTAGTGATGGGAGGGGGGAATGAAGATCAGAAATATCTTAACTCGGTTGAATATTTTAGTTTTAGTAGTAATTCTTGGCAAGAACTTCCAGCAATGATGGAAGGTAGGCATTTTGCAACTGCTGTAGTTAAACCTATTAAGTAAAACCTTAAAAATTCTAAATCCGTTATTCGTAATTATTGTATCACAATCCTTAACATACAGTAAAGAACACTTTTATCAAAATATATAAACATTAAGTTGTATAATATTTCTCAAGTGTATTCCGTCATGTTTAAGACAATTACAATCTTTGTTGGTTTTGTCAACGAATTCAGTTCATTAGTTCAACTTGTATATACTATAATCTAATTGTATCACGATCTTTGAAAATAAACAACACTTATTAAAAAGTGACAAGACTTTGTTTTTTAAGTCGTCGTTGTTCTTTCATATGAAATAAATAACAAACAACTGATGTAACTTTTTGGAAAACTAGAATTAGCGCTTCAGAACAGCTTCGTTTTTTTCCAGTAGTTGCTCCTCTCAATGCGGTCTATCTTACATGTACGTTGAGAGCAATATGTTACGTTGAAAAACATTATACACTTAATGTCTGCTCCCGAGGGAAACAGTTTTGTTTTCCCGAGAGTTTTGATATTTCCCGAGACGAAGTCGAGGGAAACATCGAGACTCGAGGAAAAACAAAACTAACTGTTTCCCGAGGGAGCAGACATTAAGTGTTTTGTTATATAGCTTGAGTTTCGCTGAATAATTTCGACGTTTATCAAGGGAAAGTACACAAAAGACAAACGCTATTACAACACTTACCAAAACATTTCGCCTGGCTCCGTAAATTCACTTCAACCAAACAAATATGAGTTTCAGATCAAAAGAACAGCAATACATTTCTCCAGTTAATCTTCACACATGCTGTGAAGACCTATTCTTTTTTTCGTATACCAAACAAGCTTTTGTTTATAGGATGCCGTGAAGAGTTCAAAGTTCTAGCGGGCAACAATTGAAAACTTATTGACCGAGCAGACAATAAGTTCTCAATTATTGCCCGCTCAGTTATAGACATTGAAATTTAGCTAAGGTCATGTGACCACAAACCCACCAATGACAGTCATCGTTGCATCCAGTGAAACTTTAGCTATATAACAATATGCAATGTTCTAAAAAATTACGCTACATTTAAAACGTTACACTGCTTTCTTTTAAGTTTTCGTTCACAATAGTTACCGTTTGCTACGTTTAGAAAAGTTACGCTATACGTTCTGTAAGTTACATTATACGTTCCGAGAAGTTACGCTGCACACGTTCTGAAAAATTAGGCTTCGTTCTAAGAAGTTATATGCCACCTTCCGAAAATGTTTCGCTACATATATGCAACGTTACGCTATATGTACATTCAGAAAAGTTATCGTATGTTCAGAAGTTATCCTTCGTTCAGAGAAATTGCGCTACGTTCAAAGAAGTTAAGATACATTCAGAAAAGTCGCGCTACGTTTCTGAGAAGTCACTCTAAAGTATGTTGTGAAATGTTACCTTACGTTCTAAAAAGTTCACACGTTGTATTTTGAGTTGTTACGATACATGCGGGACGATACCACATTAAGCCGGTTTTCCACTAGGCGATTTTTTTCGCGCGAAGCGACTTTCTTTTGTTCGAATTCAATAGATTTCTGATTAGTTCCACCTCAGAGCTCATGAGACAAAAGAAAAAGTCGCTTCGCGCGAAAAAAGTCGCCTAGTGGAAAACCAGCTTAAGTCGTTATGCTACATATTTTCAAAAATGAGCTTCGAAATTTTTCTCTCTCGCAGTTTTCAGAAATTTTCGCAATTGTTTCGCAATTTGAAGTTTCATTTATGACATTCTTTATACTTTTAAAGGTGCTTTTGAGGTTCACTGCTAAACATTTTTTCCCGCAAAAATGTGGTTGTGAAAAAAAGAAAGAAGCTTCCCACAAGCTTTGCAGTCCACGCAACATAAACTAACAACATAGTAATCACAGTACACTAGTACAATGCACAGTACCTCGATTCCCTTTATGTTAATAAACTTGTCGTACGCTTCATGAAGATCCAAATATTTTCCATATCCTTCCTCGTCACTAAAATCAATAAGAGCTGAAAAGAAAAGATGTAGTTAATTTGAAGTGCCTATGAAGTGAAAATTATTATTGATTTAAATGAAAGAACTTTCAAAACGACAAAGTAACATCTTTTGCAGATCTTCGTTTCCGTGCCTCGTTGTTGAGATATTTCAATATTTTTTTTGATATGCAAATTAAACACTTTGACATCACACGTGTATAATGAGTTATCAGAGAAGGTTCGGTATCTTTGCTATTATCAAACGAAATCAATTAAAAATCTGTATGCCTAATGCTGTATGCGAAATAGACGCACAGGATCGTCTTCGAAGTGATTTCGTTTGATAATAGCAAAGATATAGAACTTTCTCCGATAACTCATTATACAACGTTGATGTCAAAGTGTTTAATTTGAATATCAAAGAAACTGAAATATCTCAACAACGAAGCACGGAAACGAAGATCTGCAAAAGATGTTACGTTGTAGTTTTAAGAGTTCTTTCATTTAAGACAATAATAATTTTCGCTTCATAGGCACTTTAAAAAGAGATCGCCAGTTGACGTTATTGGAGGATAGGTGCCAAGCCACGGAGGGAAGTCACCCCCTGATCAGAGGTGACCATGGCAACATTACCACATGCAGCGCAAAAGTGAGAAATCCCAAAGTATCTACTAAATAGACAGCGCACGCAAAACCAGTTATACTAGTCAAACCAGATGTTCTCTTGAGTGCCACTTTGCAATATTGATAACGCAACATTGCAATTTTGATCATAGGTAGCCCAAGCACAATGTGTGATTCTATTTTATAATTGATTTATTTTATATGGCATTTATATAATTGATTTATTTTATATGGCTGTTTAATAGCATGTAACTATTCATATCCTCTTTCATAAGATCAATATGTATCCATATGACTTGTTCATTGACCATAAAATTGAGCAGTGTTTTAATAATATAAACTAGGAATTACTATCGCAAGTGAAGTGCTGCCTCAGAAGGCATGGGACATGGGTAGCCTAATTTTTGATAAAATTTCCAAAATAAATCCTGGGGATGATTATATACATTGTAACAGACATACTGCAGCATGTACACATTTTTTTCAATTCTTTTATCTGAATATATTTGGCAACATTTTTTTGCCTCAACGGGCAATCACTGATCGACATGTCTCAATGGACGAGTTCTTTGACTTGTCTTCTAACCAACGGCAACAAACAACAGTTGGTAAGTTGTTCAGCGACAGAAATCCCTCAAGAGCTCGAGACTGGCCACTGAAACCTTCATGGCCTTGATGAATACTTCCACCAGAAAGTAAAGACATGATGTATTGTTCTTACCGTGAATTTTCTGTGGAGGAAGAACTTCGACAAGCTGAACCAGAACAACCACCGGAGTATCGAAGGCAGCGTGGTAGCGGAACATGTGCACTGAGTCACATCAGCTCATATATGGATGACGTAATGCCGACAAACAAACAAACATCCGCAAAATTTAACAAGTCGAGATCTGGTCGGCTTTACATAGCTCGGCCAAAAGCCTGGGCACGAGGCAACGTCAAGAATAGTGTGCTGCTCCCTGAGGGGAGGCAGCAATAAATATACATTTAAATCTACATTACCCCCTGCTGTGTTCACCTCACTTAACCGTCGGATAAACATTGTTATATTACTATTTTTACCGTAAAATATACAGGAAAATCAAATTTACTGTTTAGACTAACTGCTTACTTAATTAATATACCATGTAAGAGGGAAAATTCACATTCAAGCGTGATTTGAAGTCGTCTAGTTGTAAGTATATGTGTGAATTTTCCCTCTTACATGGTATACAGTATTAAGTAAGCAGTTAGTCTGAACAGTAAATTTGATTTTCCTGTATATTTTACGGTAAAAATAGTAATATAACAATGTTTATCCAACGGTTAATTAAGCGAGGTGAACACAGCAGGGATTAATGTAGATTTAAATGTATATTTATTTATATTATTAAAACACTGCTCAATTTTATGGTCAATGAACAAGTCATATGGATACATATTGATCTTATGAAAGAGGATATGAACAGTTACATGCTATTAAACAGTATGCATTTCTATGCCATATAAAATAAATCAATTATGAAATAGAATCACCAGTGGTCGACCAGGGGCATGATTTTGGCTGGGGCCGGGCCGGGGGTGCATGATTTTGGCCGGGGCCGGGGACTGGTCAAGCATTGATATTATGTGATGTTGAGCGATGTTATTTAAGCGGGATTTGGATAGGCCAGTGGAATTTACTGGACAGCGGTTTATTGCTATCGTCAGCCATATTGGAAACATTTTACGAGAATAAATGGTACGTACCTTTTCTGTTTGTTGCTTTCGATATAATTTTGTCGATTTTTTGAAACTGTTTTAACTTTTACTTGATTTGTCACTCAGGCGCTCATACATGCTTTTTTTTGACAATTATAAGACAATGATAGAAAGAATTTGACAAATTTGAGCTTGAAATCCCCAGCCAAATTTCCAGAATTTTGGCCGGGGGTGCCAATTTTGGCCGGGGCCCCGGTCGAGCCCTGAGAATCACACATTGTGCTTGGGCTACCTATGTTTCGATTGGTGAATTCAATAAGCAAATTTCAAGCCCTGCAATTTCACATCGCTTACTTTGCATGTCTTCTGTAGGGTTTTCACGAGCTTCTTTCAATTTTAAGAACTCCATTTGCATAGGCTCAGCAATCTAAACAGAAAGAAGTTGAATTTAATAGAGGCACAGTAAATCATGCAACAAATACTGTATACTACAAATATTTTAATCCCCGAGCCGGGCGACGGGCCGAAGGCCCGGAGCCCGGTGAGGGTGTTAATCTCGACACGCGTGGAGTTCATTTTACACGCGTGTAGAAAAAGCAAGGCAGACGAAAATCTGGAAGCTGTTTATATATATATATATATATATATATATATATATATATATATGTATATATACGTCGTAGGGTGTCATGCGGTAAGAATTGTTGGGTACTGGTGACTGACAAAGAAGCACCACAAAATTTTAAACTAAATCCATGGCTATATTTTGCGAAACGAAAGAAACGAAATGGAGCCCGCTCTACTAAAACAACAAACGGCGGTTTAATATATCTTGAAGAGAAACCAGAAAACCTGAAGATACTAAACGTTGTATGGTAAACAAAAAGTCGATCTGAATTGGCAGTGTTTGTGGTAACTCAGGTAGGGGATTTGTATATTTATTTTGCTGATTGGATTCATTGTATTAAGTTCCAAAACCGGCAATACGTTTAAGTAAAAGCCCTTTTATAGTCACTCGTCCGTTAAACTTAATCTAGCATCTATTATATAAAGTTTAATTACTTTAATACATTGTGTTGTTTTCATGTTTTCGCTTAAACCTAAATGATATACAGCTCCACTTATGTTCGTGCCTTCAAAAACTTGTAAAACTTATCTGGACGTGGTGTTTTTCATTGACTGTGTATATGCACTTCTTATTATTTATAATACTCATGGGCCGACTTTGCCGATTTTCTAGGCAGTATTTCCAAATTTTCGCCAGAAACGTTGTCTGTTTAATATTTCTTTCTGGAATCCGATTCTACTAAATTGTTTTTATCTCAGACTTTATATTATAAATGTAGTTTTGGAGCTGTTAACTTTTAATTCGGCCTTTGTAAAACATGTATGTAGAACAGCAGAGGGAAGCCATTTAAAGACTTGCTAAAAATAATTCCCTTGGAAACCTATAAACAATGAATATATGTTTTACAGCTATAGTTCAATTAATGAAACCTAAGTTTTGCTTTTGTATGTTCAATTTTCCAATCAGAAATCTGAAAGTAAACAGTTAGTTACCCTTTATAAGTAATATTGGGCATTTCACTCGATTACATAGCATGTTCTAAGGGATTTTTGGTGAAGGAAAATTCGAGTGTATATAATATAGTGAATATAATGTATATATTCTACACTCGAATTTCCCTTAGTTACCCTTTAAATGCATATCAGGAGGGCTTTAATATTTTAATCAGGGGGTGTGTGTTTCAAAAATACATATAAAATTTAAAGATGATCTGTGTGTCATTAATACAACAAAAACAGAAATTATGGGGGGGGGGGGGGGGGGGGGGATGGGGTTAAAAAATGCATATAAAACGGGCGAGGGGTTGTTGCGTTCATGTATTTCTAGTATAAAAGTGAGCGATAAAAGATTTACACGACGTTTCGATGTCATCATAACATCATTATCAAGTGAATAAAAGCTAAGTAAAACATGTCCCTTATATATGCTCTAGGCTAGACAGTACGTATTTGTCCTAAACAAAAACTAGTCAACCATGACTATATACAATAAAAGTTCTACAATGCATTAATTAAACGCGTTATGAATAAAGAATGAAGCTGTGGTGTAATAACGCACGATGTACAACATAAGACTAATTAAAACAATTTAGAATAGACAGTACGTATTTGTCCTAAACAAAAACTAGTCAACCGTGACTATATACGATAAAAGTTCTACAATGCATCAATTAAACGCGTTATGAATAAAGAATGAAGCTGTGGTGTAATAACGCATGATGTACAACATAAGACTAATTAAAACAATTTAGATTTAATAGAATCCGACTGTCCATTCTGTCCATTCTACATGTTTTACTTAGCTTTTATTCACTTGATAATGATGTTATGATGACATCGAAACGTCGTGTAAATCTTTTATCGCTCACTTTTATATTAAAATGTTTGAAAAGAAGTCTTTTTATTCAACTACAAATATTAGCATAAAAATAATCTAGGATCTAAGCTCAGATTAATTTGTTTTACTCTGTGTAATGCCAGAAATTTTCCTAAATCCTCAGACATCCTAGGCATCAGTGGGTGAACAAGTGATTATTAACCCATTCCTGTCTGAGCTGGCCAAAAACTGACCTTTATAGACCTTATTCAAAAATGGCCGCTGAATTAGAATTCTTTTATGTGCATATAAATTAGCCCTTGTGACCTCATTTTAAAGTGCCACTAACCCCAAAAACTTTTTCTCGCAAATCTAAGAGCCCTTATTGAGTGGATTAGGCCAGTTAATAAATTATTGGTATTGGACGTTTCGTTGATCTTCTGTAGACGTCCAAAGTTGCATCTGCATGTCCCATGGCGGAGTAGGAAAGGGAATGGGTATATTCCTGGTGTTACGTCACACAAGTCAAACAAGGAACTCTTTGAGCTCTGTCTGGTGATTGCACAGAATTTTTTGAGTTGAAAAGTCATTTTCCCAACTAACTCAATGTAAAAATTCTATGCATTCAGCAGACAGAGCTCAAATGAGCTCCTTGTTTGGCTTGTCTGACTTCACACCAGGAATATACCCATTCCCTTTCCTTCTCCGCCATGGGACATGCATATGCCAATTTTTGCAACTTTGGTGGTCTACAGAAGACCAAAGAAATGTCCAATACCAATAATTTATTCACTGGACTAATCCACTCAATAAGGGCTTTTAGATTTGCGAAAAAAATTTTTGGGGGTTAGTGGCACTTTAAAGTAAAAATTCTTTTGAATTTCACACATGAAAACAAGTTCATAAGGGCTAATAGGTGAGTTTCAGGGTGTTGCACATGCATCGGTTTGCAAAGGAATTGGTGGGCTCTTGGTGGGCTCCCCACAAAGTAAGCAATGGCAAACAGACTTGCTAGCGAGCCAACAACAGCAGAATAACAGTGTTAAACATCCAGAAACTGTATCTATACTTTGTTTATCTTCAACAGTATGTTTACTTTGAGTGGAGCTTGCCAGTTTCTTTGAAAAATGCTGCGTGCGCAACACCCTGAAACTCACTATTTGTATGTTTATATATAAAACAATTTTAATTCGGTGGCCATTTTTAATAAGGTCTATTGTTTTACTCTGTTTCACACAAGATGATTTTACTCATCAAAGAGAGAACCCTCAGACATCCTAGGCAGTAATGAGTGAACAAGTGATTAACCCAATCCTAACCTAGTTTGCTGAATAGATTATTTTTGAGAAAATAAGCTGGTCAAAACAGGAAATACCACCTAAATCCATACCAGGCCTTTGATGGCTTTGATGGCGTGATCCACATCAATGTCTACAGCCCCTATGCTTAGGCTATCATCAACAAAAAATCTGATAGAGACCGAAATGTGGCAAAATATTAAGGATGTTAATTAGTTGACTAGTAATGCTGCAAAATTTCAACGGCGACATCTGATACACTCCAAAAAGCAACATTAACATTTTTAATACTGCGACAGCCGACGCTAGTACCCCCGAGTACCCCCCTAACAGGCAAGGTCCGAATTAGTTGAGAAAAAAACGATGTGCAACTTTTTTTCGAAAATATGTGCACTTGGTGTGCCACGCGATCAATAAACAAGAGACTGGGGCAAGTCTAATGGGTTCTGACATTAGGTAACTTTAAATGCATTTTAATCGCTTTCGGACTCTTGATCAGAAAAGTAGGTGTGCTGCGTCGGACATGTCATTGTTTTCCTTCTTTTGTTTTTCGGGATAATCATGGCCTCCAAAACCAATTCTGTGCGGTTTTTGACCATACCACCGATCAATTGCAGCTGTTGGGTCGTATTCCTTGACTGAAGGACCCTCTTCGCTAATCCTTAAGAGACTATCCATCTTGTTTCATAGCTGCGGTTTCATTCTCCCCAGCTTTACCATTGTCCAGTGAAATTCTTTAATTCTTCTCAAAGCTTTTACGGGATCGTTGTCATCAGCTTGTAGTCCAAGGGATAGCACACGTAGAGGACCAACAATGTCGATGAAGATAGCAGCGAACATTGGAAAACGAGCATCTTTCCATCTAGCCAAGAATACTTCAATCTTTTGCTTTTGTATTTCTGGTGATGTAGTTGGTGATGTAGTTGCGTGGATGGATGCTCATTAGTCCCAAGTCTGTGAAAAGTGATATGCACTTTTCACTATTTAGGCCAAAATGATGTGCAAATTGTACATTGCACACCATTAATTTGAACTCTGCTAACAGGGCCCCAGCAATGCGTTAATTTAATCTCTGCCAGGTCCAGCACTCAGTGAACCCTGCACTAGTTTCTGGAAACTTAAGAAACCAACCTCATTTGGATATCGACGATGGTAATCCTTAATCACTCTTAGCCGGCTGTAGAATTCAGCAAACTCATTCGGCCCTGACAAGGCTGAAACCTCTTCTCTTCTCATTCTGAAAGATATATTTGAAACAGATTCAACAAAAATACTGATAAAAGAACTTGTATAGTAAACTAGTATTTTTTATGGATTAATATTTCTGTCTAATATTAACAAACAAAAAGCCTGGTACAGTACAGGTATTTCTGAATAAGTACATGTACAGTACGTATTTTTAGACAAAAAAATACTTCATAAATTATTATACTGTATATATATATATAACTAATTACCCATCTTTGTCTTCATAAGCTGTCAATAAGGACTCGTTGCAAACAAGATATCGCTGCAAGAAAAGTCATTACCCAGTAAGAAATGTTGTTAGGGTGTATCTCGAGTGCTCGATCAATAACATCGTTCCTATCTTCTTCCTTCCACAGCTGGTCATTGATCCTAATACTCAGAGTCAGAAGCATGCTCATAGTTGTGTAAGCATGAACTATTTCGCACGTTTGTTTACGTTTGAAAAGCTACGTTTGACTAATTAACTTACGTCATTTTGACCAATGAAATGCATTTGTTCATGTAAAATTCACGTGTGTCCAAAACTACCTTATTTTTTAATAGCTTGACTTTTCTTATTATTATTTTATAAAACAAATATAACATATCGCTCCTGTGCATATGTACTCTTATAAAGGTACGTTTGACGTCATTTGAACATGAAAGAAGTGTAAAGGCACTCGGCTATCACCTCGTGCCTCTACTCAACTTCTTTCGTGTTCAAATGACGTCAAACGTGCCTTTATAAGAGTACATATGCACGGAGCTTTATGTTTTATTTGTTAAATATATACTGTATATATATATATATATATATATATATATATATATATATATATATATATATATATATATATATATATATATATATATATATATATATATATATATATATATAATAGTTAAAGTAGTCGTTTACAATAGACCACAGAGTGCTCGATACTTTTGAAGGTAGAGCAAGATAGATTTTATTTAAAAAATGAACGTTGCTACTCCGAGTTTCACGCGTTAAGCGATCATCAGGCAACTGAAAAAGTTTCACTATAACTTCTGTTTATATTGCGTGGCACGCGTGAGATCGCGGCACACGTGACATCGCCGCACGCGCGAGATTGCGTGGGATAAGTTCGAGAGATTGTTCCCGGATGTGCATCACTGTTCCTAGGGCGGCGGACGTTCCTAGCATAAAATTTATTTTCATGCCGGCATTTTGAAATTAGCTCCGATCGTTTGTTGAGCAGGAAAAATAAAAAATCAAAAATCAAAAGGGAAACCGTTCCACGTAAATTGGTCTATTGTAAAACGCGCCGCCCCTTACACAAGTGGAGCAAGGCGCTGTAATCTGTGCCTAGAAGAAAAGCTGGTTATTCTGAAAGCTAATAAGGCGAACCTGCTCAACAAACGATCGGAGCTAATTTCAAAATGCCGGCATGAAAATAAATTTTATGCTAGGAACGTCCGCCGCCCTAGGAACAGTAATGCACATCCGGGAACAATCTCTCGAACTTATCCCACGCAATCTCGCGCGTGCGGCGATGTCACGTGTGCCGCGATCTCACGCGTGCCACGCAATATAAACAGAAGTTATAGTGAAACTTTTTCAGTTGCCTGATGATCGCTTAACGCGTGAAACTCGGAGTAGCAACGTTCATTTTTTTAAATAAAATATATAAATATATATATATATATATATATATATATATATATATATATATATATATATATATACAGTGGCGCCCAGAAGTTTTTTAACATTAGCGTGTGTGTATCGTGCGTGTAACGTGCGTGTACTACACGGAAAAACTACACGGACTGTGAGAATACTACACGGAAAAACTACACGTACCGTGGGTGTATTTCAATCAAATTGAACCATACGTTTCTCTCTGACGAAGGGCCTTCGCTCGATCACTAAGTTCTCTGTTTCGGCAGTTTACCTTACCTTGTTATATTCCAATTTATACTTATACGGGTTTGTTGCAAAAGAATCAAGGATTTGCGTTTGCACATGGAATTGAATTGTTTATTGTCAGGTATGATCTCCGATATATAAAGAGCGAAAGGGCTTCGATTCTACAGATTCGCACGAGCTTGAACGGATAAGCGGTCAAACGAAGGTTAATTTAGAGTGACTCAAATGACATTTAAGGCATGGCATTTCAATATACATGCATATGTTAAAGAATACTCACAGTTTATCTTAATGCTGTCGTAGCATCACTGACATGCACGTCTTCCAAATTATAGATTTCAAAAATAATCACAACACTTTACTTCCAGTTAAACATCCATATTAAATTTTATATATTTGGCATTTAGAATGTTTCCAAATGAACGTTACATGCAGAACGTTTGCTTTAAATAGGCATTCTGTTGTGATGACATGCCGACTTGACACATCTCAACTCAAATGAAGTAAAGTAGTGCTGCATGGAAAAAGTCGTGCAAAAGCTAATTACACACTCCTGTATATTTGCGGTTTATAAACGAGTTTATATTGTCCGTTTTTCTTTTGATCAACGGGCCTTTATAATGCATTTTTTACAGAATACCATGTGATTTTGAAATTATTTCGGGGTTTTTTCGCGAGTCAAACGATTCAAGACCAAGTGCGCATACAACTATATAGCGTTTTGGATAATTCTCGCTAAACTCCATAGCTGTCACCATTGATCGCTTGTTATTCTGTTGTGATGAAGGTGCTGTATACGTTATGAATATATTACATGCCGACTTGACACATCTCAACTCAAATGAGGTAATGCCATGTGATTTCGAAATGATTTTGGGGGGTTTTTTCGCGAGTCAAACGATGACCTCACTCGCCGTTGCTTCGATAATTTTACTATATATTAATAAACAAATGAAACAAAAATAACCGGAGTTGCGAGCGAAAGGCTCCACTAGAACTTAATAAATTATTGAGTCGGTTTCCTTTGATGTACCGCGGTCCTTATTTCCAATAAGGACCCTGAATACTAATTAGAAAAGAAATGAGGGGAAAAAGTAGGAAAATCTTTGTCCAAGGTGGAAGAAATGGACAAAAGTTTGTTGGAAAACCTCCTCAATAATGAATTAAGTCAGATAAGCCCTCGAACGTCGGGATTTATTCGAAATAAAGCCCTCGGACGCTGCGCGTCCTCGGATCATTATTTCAAATAAACCCCTCGTTCTCGGGCCTTATCCTATACATATTAATCGACTCGTGTCAAGATGCTCTAAAACGTTTCTATTCGATAAAGGCAACCGTAACTCTAAACTAGATTTCTGTGTTAAGTGTTTTTCGACATACAATGCACCTCGTGAGACAGACTTGATCCAAGTCTAACTAGTCTATTGAAGAATTGTCTTCTTATTTATTTTCGCTTTGTCCTTGGCGTACGCGTCATGTTTTGTTCCCTAGCTACTTATCACTTATGGTCGGATGAGGTCAGAACCCAAAGTGTTTGTTCAGCGTAGTTTTTCTGTTGCGGTACGATTGGCGCTAATATTGATTCGATCAAATAAAAAAAATCGTATTCGGTTAATGATATAATTTTAATTTCAAAAATAAAAGAAGTCTTGTGATAAAGTTTTATTTAACTACTGACTGGTAAAAAAATAAGACCGCAACTTCAACAAAAAATAAGACTAGTATCCAGAGGCTCTCCCTTCTTTCTTTATGAAAATGGTTTATTTATCTCTTCCGTCGCCTTAAAATGATTAACTATGATAAACATTACCGTAATTTCCGTGGCTCAAGGCCTAATACGCGGATCGTTGCTCCGAATCTTACTGCTCGTTTGAGAATTTCAAATAAAATTTCCGTATTTTCCTAATTGCTATATAAAGATTGGGTTTATTTATTTATTCCGTCGCTTAAAAAACCGGGTTTTGATTAACTCTGATAAACAATGGCGTAAACTCCGTGGCTCAAGGCCTAACGCGAATCATTGCTCCAAGTTCTACTGCTTGTTTGAGAATTTCAAATAAAATTTCGGAATTTTCTTAATTGCGATAAAATATTGGGTTTATTTTATTATTTCTTCCGTCGCGTGAAAAACGGGTTTAAAAGCGTAAATTCCGTGTACGCCTTCTTCCGTGTAATGAGTTACATGGACATTCAAAGACCACCTAACCTACAAAGTGCGTGTAGTTTTCCGTGTAGTACACGCAAAGTGGCGTGTAGTTTTCCGTGTAGTACACGCAAAGTGGCGTGTAGTTTTCCGTGTAGTACACGCAAAGTGGCGTGTAGTTTTCCGTGTAGTACACGCAAAGTGGCGTGTAGTTTTCCGTGTAGTACACGCAAAGTGGCGTGTAGTTTTCTGTGTAGTACACGCAAAGTGGCGTGTAGTTTTCTGTGTAGTACACGCAAAGTGGCGTGTAGTTTTCCGTGTAGTACACGCAAAGTGGCGTGTAGTTTTCCGTGTAGTACACGCAAAGTGGCGTGTAGTTTTCCGTGTAGTACACGCAAAGTGGCGTGTAGTTTTCCGTGTAGTACACGCAAAGTGGCGTGTAGTTTTCGTGTAGTACACGCAAAGTGGCGTGTAGTTTTCCGTGTAGTACACGCAAAGTGGCGTGTAGTTTTCCGTGTAGTACACGCAAAGTGGCGTGTAGTTTTCTGTGTAGTACACGCAAAGTGGCGTGTAGTTTTCTGTGTAGTACACGCAAAGTGGCGTGTAGTTTTCGTAGTACACGCAAAGTGGCGTGTAGTTTTCCGTGTAGTACACGCAAAGTGGCGTGTAGTTTTGTGTAGTACACGCAAAGTGGCGTGTAGTTTTCCGTGTAGTACACGCAAAGTGGCGTGTAGTTTTCTGTGTAGTACACGCAAAGTGGCGTGTAGTTTTCCGTGTAGTACACGCAAAGTGGCGTGTAGTTTTCCGTGTAGTACACGCAAAGTGGCGTGTAGTTTTCTGTGTAGTACACGCAAAGTGGCGTGTAGTTTTCTGTATAGTACACGCAAAGTGGCGTGTAGTTTTCCGTGTAGTACACGCAAAGTGGCGTGTAGTTTTCTGTGTAGTACACGCAAAGTGGCGTGTAGTTTTCCGTGTAGTACACGCAAAGTGGCGTGTAGTTTTCCGTGTAGTACACGCAAAGTGGCGTGTAGTTTTCTGTGTAGTACACGCAAAGTGGCGTGTAGTTTTCTGTGTAGTACACGCAAAGTGGCGTGTAGTTTTCTGTGTAGTACACGCAAAGTGGCGTGTAGTTTTCCGTGTAGTACACGCAAAGTGGCGTGTAGTTTTCCGTGTAGTACACGCAAAGTGGCGTGTAGTTTTCCGTGTAGTACACGCAAAGTGGCGTGTAGTTTTCTGTGTAGTACACGCAAAGTGGCGTGTAGTTTTCTGTGTAGTACACGCAAAGTGGCGTGTAGTTTTCTGTGTAGTACACGCAAAGTGGCGTGTAGTTTTCCGTGTAGTACACGCAAAGTGGCGTGTAGTTTTCTGTGTAGTACACGCAAAGTGGCGTGTAGTTTTCTGTGTAGTACACGCAAAGTGGCGTGTAGTTTTCTGTGTAGTACACGCAAAGTGGCGTGTAGTTTTCTGTGTAGTACACGCAAAGTGGCGTGTAGTTTTCTGTGTAGTACACGCAAAGTGGCGTGTAGTTTTCCGTGTAGTACACGCAAAGTGGCGTGTAGTTTTCCGTGTAGTAAGTACACGCAAAGTGGCGTGTAGTTTTCCGTGTAGTACACGCAAAGTGGCGTGTAGTTTTCCGTGTAGTGCGTGTAGTTTTCCGTGTAGTACACCCAACACACACCACACACCACACACACACGATACACGCAAACGATGTTAAAAAACTTCTGAGCACCACTGTATATATATATATATATATATATATATATATATATATATATATATATATATATATATATATATATATATATATATATATATATATATATATATATATATATATATATATATATATATATAATCCAAATAGTGTAATAAAAGTAGAGTGCTGGGTAAGAAACAAGAATCGAAATATAGTAAGGTTAGATATACTGCTGAAATAGAGAACGTAGGAGTCTAACATTTCGAGCGCCAAAGCTATACTGTATAAAATCTTGGGTAGGGGCACGAAAGATGTCCCAGGGGATTCATGGGTGGGCAGGGGTGACCAGGAACTTGCCAAGTGCAGATTATTGGAGGATTGGTGCTAAGCCCCAGACAAAACTTTGATGAGCGCTGAGATGGGTCGTTCCAGAAAAGATCCATACTCCCCCCCCCCCCCCCTCCCAATGGAGGAAATGTCAAATGGGTCCCCCCTCTTAGGACATCCAGCAGAGACAAGTGAACACCCCCCTCTCCCCAGACAGCGAAAGCTAAAATTACACCCTCCCCCCTCAGACATCAGTTTTTTGAAAAATTTGCACAATTTTATCCTGCGAATACAGCCACCTCACATCGGGCCGATCGTGGCAAAACAGACCTCTGTGAGTCGAGAGTAAGCAATCATTCCATACAGATGATGTAGAGTTCGTCCTGAGTTAGAAAGGCTCAGATGCTCACACCAAAATCAACATCAGTGCTCCGTTTCTGTCTCAAATTCCAAAGCGAAAGCTTAGTTATTGCCAAACAAAGGAAAATGGATAGCTGTTCTTCTCACTACGAGTTCGATTTGCGATAAATTGCAAGATTTCTTATCGAACTTATCAACTTACAGTGAAACCTGAGTTTTGCGACCACCCCTGGTGCCACAAAAAAGTGGTCGTTGAGGACAGGTGGTCGTTCAGACAGGTAGTGATGTGACGTCATAACAGCCATTTTGGCAGCGCCGCGACCCGCAGCGGTTCTTTATATAAACATTGTTTCAAGGTTAGGAAAATGGTGATTTATAAAGATTTACAAGGGAAATGGAAAAAGCAAGAACACTTCAAAGAAGTGCAGCCTTGATTTATTAATGTTAATATGTTATTTGGATATTAAAATAAAATGAATTTGACATTTGTGTGTTTAATATCATGATCTTTATAGAGCGATGTTCCCCACATCAAAATGGTCTCGTACTGCCGTTCACTTCAGTTTTTACGCTATGTTTTTGTTACATTTCAGATTCAATTTTTGCGCTGGTTTGGTCTTGTTAAAAGCTCTTGGCTTTATTTACGATCTTCCAGGCAGTAGTATTTATTAGATGTGAACACTCAGTTTTGTGACTTTTGACACTTTCCTTTCCAAGTTAAAAAGCCGTTGTAAAATATACAAACTTGTCGCGGTAAACGATCGTCAAGACCATCTTGTCTAAAGTTAACAAATATTACTCATGGTTTTGGATTGTTCAGTCATTGTATCAACTCTCAAACTTCAACTAAAAAGTATTTGGCTTTGGCAGGAGAAATTCACACAGATTTTCATCAAATAATGCTCAAAAGAGGAGCAACACGGCAATTGGGAAACACTTCCGGTTTCTTGTTTTCACATGTGGTCGCATTCACGTTTGTTTACTACGAAAAAACGGGTATTTCTTTAACGTATTTCGGCAGTTTTACGTTGAGTTGGTCGCTAATAACAGGTAAATATCTTGTTTGGGACACAAAAAACCGGTCGCTGGTCGCGTAAGGCAGGTGGTCGCTCATTGAAGGTATATTTCAACTACAACTCATCCGTGCCAGAAAAAGTGGTCGTATAGGACAGGTGGTCGGAAAACATGGGGTTTGGAAAACTCAGGTTTCACTGTATATAGTTTTGTACTTGTTATGTATCTTAAATCTTATTATTAAAAGTTATATTTATTTACCTGTTTAATATTTTGATATTTCTAAAGTGATGTCGGTGGTGGAGATATCAGTTTGATATTGTCATTTTTATCTGATTGGCTTATTTTTGGTCACATGATTACCTTTTGTATATAAGCTCGTTTTTTATTTACACTCTTTACGTTTCTCTCTGACGAAGGGCCTTCGCTCAAAACATTAGACTCCTACGTTCTCTGTTTTGGCAGTATATCTATCCTTACTATATTTCGATTGTTGTTTCTACACTGCCTACGCAGCATGCTACTTTTATTACTCCTTCCCCCCTCGGACATCTAAAGTAAATTTCCCCCTCCCTCCCTTCTGGACAGCAAAAATGTCTTCAGTGGGGGGGGGGGGACATGGGTCTTTTCTGGAACAACCCAATCTCCATATATTATAATGAGTGATTGCTGACTAGCATTGTCTCCTTTTTTACCTTGCCTAAATTACATTTAGCCACATTTAACTACAGTACTACTTACCTCTAATAACGCTCGTCCTCTGTGATCAGAATTAATTTGGTCTCTTTGCTAAAAAAGAATATTTATTAACTTTAAATATCAGTAACAAGCTAAAACAAATGCACAGCCTGTCACCATAAACAGCTAAAAGATTAGTAACATTTCTAGTCCCGAATAGATAACTATAAAGAAACGTTGCACTGTCGTACAACATACCGTTTGTGTTTTCATTAATAGCTCTTCCGCCATGGCATTCTCTAATCTTTCACATTCCTCGTGTTGACGTCTTTGTCTTTCTATAATTGTTTCCATAATTTCCAGTTAATTTCTTTACAGAAACAGCTCAAAACTTCACCCAAACTTTCTCAGAAAACTAACCACCACCACTGAATCAGAAAACCAACATGGCCGACCACGACCGCAATGACTGATGGGTGCTACGAGTACCGCTGACCGGTTGAATACGTACTATTTACCATCACTCAAATTGACACGACGTTATTTTCTTTTCGATCTTCTGTTTTTCTTGTCTTTAGGTTAGTTTTGTAGTCTGGGTCAGTTCTGTGATTAGAGTGGTTTTGCGCATTTGTTGCAGGGGTGGCGCCAAAAATAGAAATTCCCCGTCAGAAGGCCAAGGTTCCCGACAGGGGGGACTAACATAAGGGGGTCTAGGAAAATATTCCCTCGAGAAAATTTTGCAATTTAAAGGTCAGAAATAGTATTTTCTATCGCTAAAACTACAATCAAAGAACCAACATGGCCGACTACGATCGCAACGACTGATTGGTACCACGAGAACCGCTGGCCACTGCGACTTCATGATGGAATACACTGTCGGCTTGTCTGTCTATCTGCTCTGCCTTGTCTCTGTTGTTGTCTTTGTCGCTGTCGTTTTCACCGTCTCTGTTGTCTGTCTGTCTGTCTGTCTGTCTGTCTGTCTGTCTGTCTGTCTGTCTGTCTGTCTGTCTGTCTGTCTGTCTGTCTGTCTGTCTGTCTGTCTGTCTGTCTGTCTGTCTGTCTGTCTGTCTGTCTGTCTGTCTGTCTGTCTGTCTGTCTGTCTGTCTGTCTGTCTGTCTGTCTGTCTGTCTGTCTGTCTGTCTGTCTGTCTGTCTGTCTGTCTGTCTGCCTGCCTGCCTGCCTGCCTGCCTGCCTGCCTGCCTGCCTGCCTGCCTGCCTGCCTGCCTGCCTGTCTGTCTAAAATACTGCACATGTTTTCCTAAAAGTTTGTGGAAAGATAGATCAAGGACCAACTCATACAATTTTGGTTGAAATTTGGATGAGAAATTGATAAAAATCTGACCACAAGATTCTCCGTGTCGAAGAAATGCTGCTCATCATCCTTATTTTATGCAATATATTTGCATAATTTTGAACGAGTACAATCAAGCATTTTATTCATACATGCATGTGTTGGTCTCGTGAGCTAGCCCGGTTGACGAGAAGGTACTAGTCAGCCTGGTCGTTACCAAAAGGCTGCGGTCGTAAGGGGCCCATTTTTAACAAAACACAACACAACACAACACAACACAACACAACGCAACGCAACGCAACGCAACGCAACGCAACGCAACGCAACGCAACGCAACGCAACGCAACGCAACGCAACGCAACGCAACGCAACGCAACGCAACGCAACGCAACGCAACGCAACGCAACGCAACGCAACGCAACGCAACGCAACGCAACGCAACGCAACGCAACGCAACGCAACGCAACGCAACGCAACGCAACGCAACGCAACGCAACGCAACGCAACGCAACGCAACGCAACGCAACGCAACGCAACGCAACGCAACGCAACGAAACGAAACAAAACAATACATTGAGCAATAAATTCAGTTCTATAATAATCAAGTGAAGTTTCAGTATTGATCATTAGGATCAGTGATATGTTGTCTTGTGGTTAGGGTGGAGATAATTGGTTTTAAATTTAGGCATTTTTGCTAAAATGACGCAATGTCAAGTAATGAGTCTGCGCAAAGGCCAACGCACGTCGACGCGACACGTAAACTTTGTTGTGTCTGACAGACTGACAAGCAATAGTACAGTACATACTAGAGGATAGGATAAGATCAACAACATGAAATGGAGACGGACGCACTTATTGTGTTTTGTATTCGGCGCGATTATCAGACTTCAAGTCGAAAGCACAGGTCAGAGGACAGGTATTGTAAATATAGTGACAATTTTAATTCCGCTTTGCAGTTTGACTTATTGTAATCTATAACTCTTTATCTGTTAAATGATTTTGATATGTTATTATACAATGTGATCTAAGAACAAACTTTTGTACGGTTGCATGAGATCGAAACAACAGATATCTCTAGTTTGGCAACCAGAAGTTGCCGGTAATGCGCGCGGCGGGGAAGGGAGATATCGTATACCATCCTCCAGTAATATTACTGCGCCTTGTGCAGTCCCAGTGATGGACATTTGCTACAGCTTGAGTTATTACAGTCCGAAGCTGTCTCCGATCTCTGCGTGTCTCCGATCTCTCGTCTTAATGAACACGTAGTGTGGGGACCTGAATCCAAGTAACAACAAATCGCAGCATATCCTGTAGTCATGTCTGCACCTAACCATCCACAAGGGTAAGTATAGTGACTGCAGATGTTAACTAAGATACTAGTAGCCTGCGAATACAGCCGTGCGATGTAAGCGTTACTTTCAAATGATTTGAATTGGGACCTTGTTCCAGGCTTAGAATGACTAAAATAGTACAACCACAGTCTGACGAGCGGGCAAGTCGCCATTTTGTTTATGTTTGATCTGTTCCCTGCGCAGGACAGGGCGCCTGATCTTCTCAGGCTAGTTAATTAATTCTAATTGGGGAAGAGGAGATAGAGCATGCGCCTCAGAAAGACTGCAAAATAGCTATCACTTTTGTGTTCCTTTCTTTCCTTTCTTCTTTCCATCCATCCATCCATATCCATCCATCCATCCATCCATCCATCCATCCTTCTTTCAATTCATCCATCCATCCATTTCTTCCCTCCTTCATTTCCTTCATTCTTAGCTTGCTTGCTTGTTTTCTTTTCTTTTCTCCTCCTCCCTCCCTCCCTCCCTCCCTCCCTCCCTCCCTCCCTCCCTCCCTCCCTCCCTCCCTCCCTCCCTCCCTCCCTCCCTCCCTCCCTCCCTCCCTCCCTCCCTCCCTCCCTCCCTCCCTCCTTCCCTCCCTCCCTCCCTGCCTGCCTGCTGCCTGCCTGCCTGCCTGCCTGCCTGCCTGCCTGCCTGCCTTCCTTCCTTCAATTCATCCATCCATCTATTCTTCCTTCCTTTCCTTCCTCGTTTCTTCCTTCCTTTCCTTCCTTCCTCCGTCCGTCCGTCCCTCCCTCCCTCCCTCCCTCCCCTCCCCTCCCCTCCCCTCCCCTCCCTCCCTCCCTCCCCTCCCTCCCTCCCTCCCTCCCTCCCTCCCTCCCCTCCCTCCCTCCCTCCCTCCTCTCCCTCCCTCCTCTCCCTCCCTCCCTCTCCTCTCTCTCCCTCCCTCTGGCAGCAACTTCTAACCAACGTATTCTTTCCCACACAGGATGTCCACGTAATTGGCGAATATTCAAAGGATTCTGTTACACTGATACCAGTTACCGCATGACTTACGACGAAGGACAACACTTTTGTGACTATTTACTGGAAAGTTCTTTGGTCGAAGTAAACGACTTCTTTGGTCGAAGTAAACGACTTGGACGAAAACACATTCGTCAGCAACATGACGTCACACAAATCCTGGCTTGGCTTCAGACGCTGTCATAATCAAAGATTCTTCTGGACTGACTCTGAACCTACAAATTTTACGTCATGGGGAAGCGGTCAACCGGACAACAAGGACACGAATGAACAGTGTGTATCTGTATCTGGGACTGGGGATTGGTCAGATGGTATTTGCTTAGAGAGAAAAGCATTTGTGTGTCAAAAAAGTACGTAACAGAATTCAGGCCAACTACTGGACCTCTGGGAAGAACAGTTTAGATATGACTGATAGGGCTATCCAGTATAAATAAAGTTAGTTTAGTTTACTCTGGTTTCCTCCTGTAGTAACACTGGACCAACGAGGGACGGTCCTTACTGGACCTCTAGGGAGAACAGTTTAGATATGACTGATAGGGTTATTCAGTATAAATAAAGTTAGTTTAGTTTACTCTGGTTTTCTCCTGTAGTAACATTGAACCAACGAGGGACGGTCCTTACTGGACCTCTAGGGAGAACAGTTTAGATATGACTGATAGAGTTATCCAGTATAAATAAAGTTAGTTTAGTTTACTCTGGTTTCCTCCTGCAGTAACACTGGACTAATGAGGGATGGTCCTCTAGAGAGAACAGTTTAGATATGACTAATAGGGTTATCCAGTATAAATAAAGTTAGTTTAGTTTACTCTGGTTTCCTCCTGTAGTAACACTGGATCAATGAGGGATGTTTCTTGACCATGTAAAATTATTAGTTTTTATTTTCCAACCCTTGTAGTAAACACCAAATGCAACAACATTACAGAATGTTACGTTATGAAAAGCTCGTTAGCAAAGTGGCATGAAGCGAGATCCAGATGTCAAGCTGAGGATCTACGTTTGGCAAAAATTTCAAATTCAAAAGAAAACCAAGCGGTTGCGAGTCTTCTTCGAGGAGTAACTGATGCCTGGATTGGTTTAGAAAGAAAGAATTATTTTTGTTTGAGAAATTCGTCAAAAACTACGTTTCATAAATGGGATTTTCACGAACCAAATGACCAAGGTTTGGCAGAGAATTGCATTGCTATTGGAGTACAAGGAATGTGGAGTGACGAGGAATGCAATGCGAGTTTAGCAGTCATTTGCAAGAGAGGTACTGACGAAGAAATATGATCTTACACACGAGCAAGTACCGACTAAATAACGACCACAGACGAACACCGCACGAGAACGTCAGAACTATTAATAACCCACCGACTATGATATAAACGAATAATTGAAGCCGAACTGTCAGTTACCTGAAGATCGCAATACGCGTGAAACTCGGAGTAGTGACGAAACCATTTTAACTATTTTATTACGCTCTACCTTTCATGGTATCGAGCACTCTTGAACCATCCGCCAGCTTTGTAACATCCATGTTACAAACTTGCTTTAGTATATATATATATATATATATATATATATATATATATATATATATATATATATATATATATATATATATATATATATATATATATATATATATATATATATATATATATATGTATATATATATATATATTGAGCATTGAGCACTCTGTGATGTTGCCGTGGGTACCTATTAGCGATAATGCAACGCTTACTACCCTTGTGGAAGTTTGAGCACTTTGGGCCCATGCGCACGTCACACTATCTGAATGTACTTCACCGATGCTGTCCCACATGCGGTTGTCACCGACGATCACATGTGTATAAGTAATTGATGAAATTCATTCAGATTGTTCCAAGCGACACTGATGAGCTGTAGTACAGCGAAACACGTGTCTGTAGATTGAACTATATATATATATATATATATATATATATATATATATATATATATATATATATATGTTTACAACACGAGCGGCCGTGTTGTATTGAATATACAATCACTCGCCGAAACAACTTGTGAAATGAATGAATAGTAAAAATCCCTTTGGGATATTGAGATGCTAATTAGTTACTAGCACTAGTGGTTGTATCAGAAGAGTATACATCCACTAGTGGTTGTAACTAATTAGCATCATTGGTTTTAGTTTGTATGGGGTTTACAGTAACGTAATTTCTGAAATTGGATTGGCTGCAAAACTCATGAATTAGTAATATATATATATATATATATATAATTTAATATATAATTTAATATATAACAGACGTTTGGTAGACCGTCGTTAAGCTCCAATACTCAGAGAATGTTACTGAGCCCCAGACAGGGTTTGAACCATAGGTTTGAACCTGCAACCTTCTAACCATTGAGTCATGCACTGTAAACTGTAAACCACATGTAAACGTACAACTTATCATATCAGTTTGACAACATCTCATACAGCACTTTCATAAATGCCTTTAATTTAAATATTCCTTTATGTGCATCTAAATGAGCCTTTCCGACCTCGTTATGAAGCAAACATTCTTTTTGAATTACAGACACACAAACGAGGCCAGAAAGGCTCATTAAGATGCACATAAAAGAATATTCAAATCAGTCGCTATGTCTATATGCCAACGCTAGCACTTAGGGGCCGTTTACATGAATCCAGATTGAGTTTCAATCCGGATTGAAAAGCGAAGTCAATCCGTGTTTACATAGAATTGGGTTTCTGGATTGAAATCCGCCTGAAATCTGAAATCCGTAAATATTTAAAAACACGCATATATTGTTTGTTCTGGTCCTCTCTGTCAACGTTTTTCATTCCGGAATGAAACTCGCACCGATGATTCCGGAACGAAATTTCAATCCGGAATGAGATTTCAATCCGGAATGAGAACCGGATTGAACTCAATCCGGAATGAACTAATCTCAATCCGGATTCATGTAAACAGATAAAGGGGTTTGATCAGAAGGGGAATCCCCCCCCCCCCAACTACACATCCCCCCATCTCCTGAATGTCTGACGTTAAATTCAAGTAAGAACTTTTGCTTCTTTGAAATTTGAAGTTTGTTTCTGTTGCTAATGATAATCGTGATGCTGATACACTGTCACATGAAGTTTCATTGGTTAAACTCCGCAGAAATACGCTCCCAAGAGCCCTCGGTCCTTTTGACCAGCGTCAGCTCCCTGCACCCCCAAATTTTCTGTTGCATCCCCAAAATTTTGATCCTGGCTACGCCACTGATTGAAACTCAATCCTGATTCATGTAAACGGCCCCTAAGGAGCACATATGGCTACGAATTTGCAACCTTAGCTCTCCATATTGAATGAATGAATTAATTAATTAATTAATTAATTAATTGCTGCCGAGCGTAGCGAGGCAGTACACTAATCTTGGCTTGGGTACTTGGGTGGCCTGTTACTCGTGCCCAGACCTTTTGCCGACGTATATATAGTCGACACAGAAACTCGATCAGATCGAATTCAAGGATATCTGTCGGATGACGTAGACATTTTTATGACGTTTTGTGACGTAGAATTTGGAGCGCGAAACAATATTACTTGAGGTCAGTGGGACAAACGAGATTGAAATTTTTTAGCACGGAGTTTAGACGGTGAGTATTACAAATTCTTACAAATAGACAGTGGCATGGTGGCATGCTTTCAAAGCCTGAAACCTTCGCTCTGTTTAACAGTTTATGAACTAATAAACTTCTATTTTGCTCTACTAATGCAGTACCTACTACCTTTCTTTTAGGTTCTGAAGCATGGATGCCATACATGGTGAGTGTCACCGAACTATTTTGAAATACACCGTACAATGCTTGTCAATTTTATTACTTCCTTGCCAACTAATACTAGCCAAATTCAACACCAGTGTGTTGAAAAGTGTTGCAGATACTAACACTGTAACACAATGCAATATTAGTATCAAAATTGGGCTTAATTTAAACGTGACAAAGATTAATAACATAATATATACACTATAAACAACTTAAACTTTGATCATTTATGAGTCATTTATGAGTCATTTTGACTCTTTAGTTTATTCAATTTAACCAACGAAGACCATAGTTGTTGCTCATAATACTGTTAATCTTTATATTAAATCAACAGGTTCTACTTCTGAAGGTACTTCTGAAGGAAGCTCTAGTGAATCCAAACCTGACATGTCATGTTATATCCATGATGGATTGCAACACAATAATTATGCAGAGTGAGACATCTTGAAAGTAATGGATTGTCATCAATGACTATAGTAAATCGCCTTGAAAGTTTTACCAAGAACTTACAAAAATCAGAGATTATAAACAATGCGCAACTCTAAAATGCTAGCATGCACAGTTTGGAATATAATTATTATAGTTATACAAATTCTCCAAAATAATCTGAGGTTGGTGTATTGCTGTATAGTGTTTCAGCTATACATTTGTCATAACACGAAACACTTTGAATTGCATTGACAGCTGTGCCACAGCAAGAGGCATAATGATCTATTATTTGTATATTATATCAATACACGTTTTAGTGTTTAATGTTTAATCCTGTCAAAACCCTTGCCAATTATATTAAGAGATAAGTTTTACAGTAATGTATAATTTTAAATCTTATAATTAAAAATAAACATGTAATTGTTCTCTGTCTGTTGCACTTAAAATCAAAGGACTTATTTCAAGAATTTTGTAAAATATCAGGAAACTAATCAGTGCATTGTGCAGTCTCAGGTAGGGCAAGGGGGGTGTCACTTTGGCCACAGACTGCGTAGAGCTGCCTGTGGAGTAGACTAAAGCTTTTTGTCCCATTTGAGGCAGCATTTCACTTGCGATAGTAATTTCTAGTAATTAATTCATACAAGCCTCAGTGGCTCAATGATTAGTGGATCTAACTGGTCATTGATTAGAAGGTTGCAGGTTCGAAAAAAGGGGCTCAGAAATCTCTTCTGAGTAATTGAGCTTGACCAACATTTACCAAACGTGTTACATTACACCATGGATTGTAAAAGAACTGGATAGGAAACTAGCTGACGTCGGCAGTCTAAACCTAGTTGCAAATTGTGACGTCACATGAAAACAATCTTTTCGCGCGACAATTTTTCAATTTTCAATCGCGAGTTTGTCGTCAGCTCTATATTTTAAAAAAACACAAACTATTATCAGTAAAGCATGGATGTACAGGACTTTTTCGAGGAGTGGGATGATAGTGAGATGATGGATATGGAAGAAATTGAAAGCGTTGTTAACTGTGGGGAAGAGAGAAGCGAGAAATGCGAAGACAGTGACGGAGAAAGTACGGACTCGGCGGATGAAGATGGCAACGACGAAACCAAAAATCTATTACGTTGCAAGAAATGTAGAAAGATTTACCGATCGAAATCATGGTTTTTGAAGCACCAAAGTAGCTGTGACGGGGAAACGAAAGTTAAGAATCGTGGAAATATTTAAAAAATGACTTTAGTTTCCTATCCAGTTCTTTTACAATCCATGATTACACCAAGCTAAGGAACGGATTCAAAGTTGAGGGGTGGGGGGCTGAAGTCGACATGCAGATTTTCAGTGACCGCATTTTTAGTGGGGTTCGGGGGTGCTCTCCCGGAAAATTTTGAAATCTAGAACCTCGGAAACACAATTTGCAGCAATTTGAGGAAACTTTTTCATCTAATTCTACAGCAAGCATAGTTCAAATTTTAACATAAAAACGAAGAAATTATTAAACCAACATTTTTAGGGATTGCATGCATTGAAGTCGCTTTAATAATCTTTCAATAATTGTGTTTAAACACCTACACAATAGCTTCTAATTCTTCGTCAACTTAGCTTCCGTATAATTAACTTTGTTGTCGTCGTCACTCGCCATTTTATCAAAAGGTAAGATTATAGACTCCGATTAATCGCAGACATTCTCAAATTTGTGCTTTATGACTGCAGGTAAGCTGCTTTTTATGACAAACTTAAAAAATATGGTATACTATACAAACAAGTGAAGTACAAATAAAGTAATTTTAATACGAACCAAAGATGAACCCCGTAGGTAGATTACCGTAAGTAGCTGCTCCCCTAGCCTCTGTATAGTCGTACTAATACAATCATTAAATTTAGCAACGCTTGTCCACTTGTCCTGACATTTTTTTGTGGGCCCCCCCCCCCCGCTTCCTACGCCTCTGCACCATACATGTGTATACGTGTGTACGCACAACTTATCAGATTTACAAGATATCTTTGCTTAAATTTCTTCGCTTAAGAACGAGTTTCCTATATAAATATCTAAACTAGTAGTTTACCTCACGAAATTGTAATAATCCAAGCGTTACATGATATACAATTATCATGTATACTATAATATTGTAATATAGTTTACGTTACGTTATTCTAATTTACCTATGGGAAATAATTTGTAGTAGCATGATTTAGCAAATTCCAATACGTAAAGGATATAGATTGAGAAATCACAAGTTACGTAAACGGACATGAGTTGGCGGAGATGTTGTAATCGGTGGTTTGATAAGAGACTTTAAAACTACTGACTCATTCTACGAAGAGGAAATTAGTCATAGTTTCACAATATCTTCCTCTACCAGTATTATAAAAGCTTGAGCACAACCAAGCGAGTCATGCATTATTCATAAGGCGTTAAGAGACGTGCCTGAATAGCATCACGCAAACTACTAGAAAGAAATGGATCATCGTTGATAGACGAAAAGAAGAAGTCGTTGAAGACTTACAGAGTTGTGCTCAGGCAGAGATTAAGAGATAAGTTTGAACTGTTAAGAATTAATTACCTATCCGTCAAAGTTATAAAGACGCTAACTACATAGTATAATTAAATAAATAGTTTTAAGAAAGTAACTGGTTCACACAGTTTTTTGTTGCGAGTAAAATAGAATCAAAATATCTTAAGTCGGGACGCTCGTAACACAAGCTGTTCAATCTTTTTTATTGCTCGGTATTTCAAAAATTCGGCAACACTGCTTTATTATCCATGTGTTGTTAAATTTACTGCACGAGTAATAAAACATGGCTGAGCGTTGCCATGCCATAACAGGTGTCATGTGATGCAAATTATCCAATCAGAACTCACAAAATACATCAGTGTAGGAAAATTGAATATTGAATACGACGTAACGTTATTCGTGTCTTAACTTCTTCAGATGTCGACGAATGTCTTGATAGAGAAGCGCATGGCTGCAGTGAAAATGCTGTGTGTACAAACACCGTGGGCTCGTTTAAATGTGATACCTGTAAGGATGGTTACTCACGTGATGGAAACACATGTTCACGTGAGTCAGAGATAATTTGATATAGCTTACGCAAAGAAGTTAATAGATAGGAGTGGATGAAGGAAGGAAGGAAGGAAGGAAGGAAGGAAGGAAGGAAGGAAGGAAGGAAGGAAGGAAGGAAGGAAGGAAGGAAGGAAGGAAGGAAGGAAGGAAGGAAGGAAGGAAGCACGGAAGAAAGGAAGCACGGAAGAAAGGAAGGAAGGAAGGAAGGAAGGAAGGAAGGAAGGAAGGAAGGAAGGAAGGAAGGAAGGAAGGAAGGAAGGAAGGAAGGAAGGAAGGAAGGAAGGAAGGAAGGAAGGAAGGAGGGAAGGGAAGGAAAGGAAGGAAGGAAGGAAGGAAGGAAGGAAGGAAGGAAGGAAGGAAGGAAGGAAGGAAGGAAGGAAGGAAGGAACGAACGAACGAACGAAGGAAGGAAGCACGGAAGAAAGGAAGCACGGAAGAAAGGCAGGAAGGCAGGAAGGCAGGAAGGCAGGAAGGCAGGAAGGCGGGAAGGCGGGAAGGAAGGAAGGAAGGAAGGAAGGAAGGAAGGAAGGAAGGAAGGAAGGAAGGAAGGAAGGAAGGAAGGAAGGAAGGAAGGAAGGCGGGAAGGAAGGAAGGCGGGAAGGAAGGGAAGGAAGGAAGGAAGGAAGGAAGGAAGGAAGGAAGGAAGGAAGGAAGGAAGGAAGGAAGGAAGGAAGGAAGGTAAGGAAGGAAGGAAGGAAGGAAGGAAGGAAGGAAGGAAGGAAGGAAGGAAGGAAGGAAGGAAGGAACGAACGAACGAAGGAAGCACGGAAGAAAGGAAGCACGGAAGAAAGGCAGGAAGGCAGGAAGGCAGGAAGGCAGGAAGGCGGGAAGGCGGGAAGGAAGGAAGGAAGGAAGGAAGGAAGGAAGGAAGGAAGGAAGGAAGGAAGGAAGGAAGGAAGGAAGGAAGGAAGGAAGGAAGGAAGGAAGGCGGGAAGGAAGGAAGGAAGGAAGGAAGGAAGGAAGGAAGGAAGGAAGGAAGGAAGGAAGGAAGGAAGGAAGGAAGGAAGGAAGGAAGGAAGCACGGAAGAAAGGAAGCACGGAAGAAAGGCAGGAAGGAAGGAAGGAAGGAAGGAAGGAAGGAAGGAAGGAAGGAAGGAAGGAAGGAAGGAAGGAAGGAAGGAAGGAAGGAAGGAAGGAAGGAGGGAAGGGAAGGAAAGGAAGGAAGGAAGGAAGGAAGGAAGGAAGGAAGGAAGGAAGGAAGGAAGGAAGGAAGGAAGGAAGGAAGGAAGGAAGGAAGGAAGGAAGGAAGGAAGGAAGGAAGGAAGGAAGGCGGGAAGGAAGGGAAGGAAGGAAGGAAGGAAGGAAGGAAGGAAGGAAGGAAGGAAGGAAGGAAGGAAGGAAGGAAGGAAGGAAGGAAGGAAGGAAGGAAGGAAGGAAGGAAGGAAGGAAGGAAGGAAGGAAGGAAGGAAGGAAGGAAGGAAGGAAGGAAGGAAGGAAGGAAGGAAGGAAGGAAGGAAGGAAGGAAAGGAAGGAAAGGAGGAAGGGAGGACGGAAGGAAGAGAGGGAGGGAGGTAGAAAGAGAGAGAAAGAGGGAGAGAGGAAGGAAGAGAGAAGAGAGAAGAGAAGAGAGGATGGAAGAGAGGAAGGAAGGAAACATTTTGCCATTATTTTTTTTTTGTTTACAGGTAAGAATGTCGTCGCCATAGTGTTCGGAACACTTTTTGGAGTTAGTTGTCTTGTAATTTTGCTCTTAATTTTGTACATTTTGAGAAAAAGCAGAAGATGGGTTTGGTGAAGAGAATGACTATTTATAATGATAATATATTTAAGCTTTTATAAACTCAAGGGGAAGAAATGAATGTTTTCTGAATAATAAATACTGTTGAATCAAGCACAACTTTTCACTATAATATTCTACTGGACATTTTGAAATCTAGCAATGCATAACCCAAATTCTAACCTTACAAACTATCTCTCTAAAGCTCTTTCCTGCCCGAATTGGTCTTTAGTATTTTATTCTGGCTAACGCCAGAAGATTTTATTCACCTCTGGGGAAGCCCTCGGACAGGAGTTAGTTATAAACAGAACTATCTCTTTATAAACTATCTCTCTAACTCTTTCCTGTCTGAATTGGTCTTTAGTATTTTATTCTGGCTAACGCCAGACGATTTTATTCACCTCTGGGAAAGCCCTCGGACAATGATTTATAGAGGGCTATTTCACGCTATTATTAGCCTCAGTTGTCTTATGTTGACATTCTGAGCTTCAAACTTAAAGCTGTACATTAATTTGATTGTGAAATACAAGTTATCTAACAACTCACAAATTGACCTAAACATGATTGCTGCCAAGCCAACAGAAATCAAGATGTCACATTTGCAATCCCTTTCAATTTCGCTTTAATTTTGACCATCCATACTTCAGTGCAAGTTTCTAGTACCTCGGTTTTATGTTTTTATATAATGTAAAACCGTTATTTTGACATTTTGTGAAATTTTAGGACAATTTTTTTCGGTGAGACGTACTTAAAGTGTATATGAAACGAAAATTAAATTTGTCTTATTTAAAAGAACTCTTAAAATAATGGGGAATATCAATTTTCAGCTTTTTCATATTTTACTTAGATCTTGAGATATTTAGACTTATGTGATATTCAAATGAGATAACTTATGGTTCGTTTTTTTCTAATTAACATATTCGAAAATCGTGAATATTTTTAAGATTATTGATCAAAATGACTTGTAACTTGTCTTTCATGTTTAGTTGCATGAACTGTAGCAATATGCAAAGTTTCAAGTGATTTTGTTCAATAATCTTAAAAATATTCGCGATTTTCGAATATGTTAATTAGTGAAAAAACGAACCATAAGTTATCTCATTTGAATATCACATAAGTCTAAATATCTCAAGAACTAAGTAAAATATGAAAAAGCTGTAAATTGATATTCCCCATTATTTTAAGAGTTCTTTCAAATAAGACAAACTTAATTTTCGTTTCATATACACTTTAAGGTGGCTCCCTTATAGTTTCAATAAATGCGCGCTATTTCATACGCTCGTTATCTAATGCTATTCATAAGTTTTAAACATTTGTTAGATAAATACTAAGTAGACCTTACTATAGCAGAACTATCGCGGATATAAAATATTCATTAAAAAGTTCAATTATTTGCTGTTACCATAGTAATAATGACGTTGGAATTTTGGTATATTTTCAAATATTGCATAATTGAAGCGGCATGTCTTCCGTTTGCTTCGGTGAATTTTCTTAAAAATTGCTGAGATGATAGATATTAATTCTTTGAATTTGGATTTTAAATCGTGCTGGTATGAAGGTGTTTCACAGTAGTCAACACAAATTGTTCAAGGTACTTTTCACACATAAAGATGAAGTGGATAGCTTATCTAAGCCTGGAGTGTATCGCATTCCTTGTGAGTGTGGCTTGGTGTACATCGGAGAAACGGGAAGGAATCTCTCAACTCGCCTGAAGGAACACAAGACATGTTGCATAAAAGCGCAACAAGAAAAGTCTGCTGTTGCCAAACACGCTTGGACGTATGACCATCGTGTTAAGTGGGAAGAGTCATCACTCTTAGCCAGCGACAAGCAATGCTTCACGCGAAGAACTAGAGAATCCATTGAGATCGCCAAACATCACACTATTTCTCAGGAGGGACAGCCATTAAATAGCACGTGGCGTGCCCTATTCGGAGAACATTCTTGATTTTGTTTTCTAATTAACAAAATTAACGTGATACGCCATTGTATTCTTACGTGATTTAATTGATCAGTTGCTTAGTTTATAAATGACGTGAGCCAACAACTTGTTGTCATTGCTCTGATGAAGGCCTGAGTCAACAGGCCGAAAGCTTAGCAAAGAAATATTTTACGTGGTGTTTCCACAAAACTTATTTATATGATAGATATTGTTGTAGAGAATATCCATGCAAAAAATGAAGGTTGTAGTGACAGATTTTTCGCTATAAAAATTATCGATTTAAAAACGTTCTGTCTTATGAAATTTTTTTAAAATTATATATACTTTAGAAATTTTTATGAACTACTTATTTACAAAATTTTACCAAAATTCATGGAAGAAAACGTCTACAAATCTAACAGTGTAATAAAAGTAGTGTGCTGCGTAGGCAGTGTTGAAACAACAATCGAAATATGGTATAGTAAGTTAATACTGCCGAAACAGAGAACGTAAGTGGTCTAACGTTTCGAGCGAAGGCCCTTCGTCAGAGAGAAACGTAAAGAGTAAAACAAACAACGAGCTTATATACGCGAAAGCCATTTGTTATTCTCACCATCGATAAGTGAGAATAACAAATGGTTTCGCATCTCATTATTTATTTGTTATTGTTACTTTGCTCTGATTGGCTTATTCTTTTGAATCTCATTATTAGTTTGTCTTGGTTACCTTTATCTGATTGGCTAATTTTTATCTCGTGATTATCTCGCGTATATAAGCTCGTTGTTTGTTTTACTCTTTACGTTTCTCTCTGACGAAGGGCCTTCGCTCGAAACGTTAGACCACTTGCGTTCTCTGTTTCGGCAGTATTAACCTACTATACCATATACAAATCTAATATCCATGTCGACGCGGTCATAGAATTTCGAAACGACAAGATCGCTGTTTACGCATGCGTAGCGATAGTATTTCTAGTCACCAGTCCCCTATTGAAATTACTGTGGGGAGCCACCTTAAAGTGCCTATGAAACGAAAATTAAGTTTGTCTTACTTGAAAGAACACTTAAAATGGTAGAATAATATCTTTTGCAGTTTTTCGTTTCCTTGCTTTGTTCTTGAGATATTTCAGTTTGTTTGATATGCAAATTAAGCATTTTGACGTCACACGTGCATAATGAGTTATCGAGAAAGTTATATCTTTGCCATTGTCAAATATAATAATCACTTGAAGATCTACATGTTTGGTGTTGTGGGCGAAGCACATCCACATTTCAAATTAATTTGGTTTGATAATAGAAAAGGTAGATACGTCGTCAAAATGTTTAATTTGCATATCAAACAAACTAAAATATTTATATTAAATATCATATTAATATCAATTATTATTATTATCATATATAATATACAAAAACAAAAATTATTTTCTAGAAACGAAGATAACAAGAACAGACAATCTACAATTGCATATTTTTTATTCTTGTATAATTATTCCTACAAGAATTCTATACGAGTCTAATTATACAAATACATATTTATATTAAATTGGTTTTCCGTTGAAAAAATTACTTGTAATTTTTCTTACATAATCTTAAAGATATGGTCGAAATTCAGGAAAAAAAAGGACTAAAAAAAGTTCAAGTCCTTTGCTCCGTATTTCACGAGTCGGTTTCTTCCGATTTCTGCTATTAAGACAAAATTGATCTCAAAGTTTGTTAAATTTGACTGTAATCTTCCTGCAATTCGTAGGCCTGCGCTAAACGTCACACAATAGGCGAATTTCAGGGTGTTGCGCCCGCATCAGTTTACAAAGAAATTGGCGGGCTCTTGGCGGGCTCCCCACAAAGTAAGCAACGGCAAACAGATATGCTAGCGAGCCAACAACAGCAGAATAACAGTGTTGAACATCCAGAAACTGTATCTATACTTTGTTGATTTCAAACAGTATGTTTACTTTGAGTGGAACTTGCCAGTTGTTTTGAAAAATGATGCGCGCGCAACACCCTGAAACTCGCCTATAGACGAATTTAATTCAGAGGAATTTAATTGTTTGAATTTTATGACGAAACTCCGACGTATAACCACTGATCTCTAAATAAACTGGATAGGCCCTTCCCTATGGCCAGCAGTCAAACATTTCGTGCCAGTCGCCGCCATCTTACGTAGTGGAACATATGACGCATTGCGGCCTTAGAACTTGTTCCCAGTCCCAAAGTTGACTAGCATAAGCAATCTTGACGTCAGCACGGTCAGATTATCCGGGGGTAGGAATATTACGTGTGCTGTGCTGGGGGAGTCGGAAAAGCCGTAAAGCAAACAACAGATGCCGGTTCGTTTAGTTTTCACTGTTTAACAACAAATACAGTCAAACGATGGCAAGTACACAACACGAAATATTGTTAAGGCATTAAGATTACTATAAAAGACTTGAAATTGAATTCTTTGTAGATTTTATAGTCTGTTTTTCAGTTTATATTATCGTGAAGTTTCTTCGTTGTCGGCACTGAAGAAAAACAACGAAATTTAAAGGTTTTATAGCTCAGTGACAGAAACAAACACAAGAAATTAACGTCTTAAACCTTATTAAGTACTTCTTGTGTCCTTACATTCGTTTAAATTTTCTTAAAATAACTCTTTTTGTCTGTTTCAATCTACGAAAGCTATGAACTTCAGTGGCAGCCATCTTGGGTAGTGGTCACGTCATCATACAACTGGCACGCAAAATCCGGTCCAATGGCCCATCCAGTTTATATAGCGATCAGTGCGTATAACTCGATTAAATTCGACCATAGTTTGAAAATATACATGGTTTGGAAACCCGGCAAACTTCAAAACGGTTAACAATCAAGCTACGATTCGTGTTGAAAGGTACATGAAGGTGCCAAATCCTTTGTTTTAGGTTTATTAATAATATTTTAACAGTACGGTTAAGTGATTGTACCCAAACGTTGCTATTGGAGGATTGCTTCATTATACAGAAAACACAAGATGTTCAGTAACTTTGAAAGTGCAAAAATTTCCATAAACCTGAACAAAAACATAAAACAATGACTTTTGTTGAGCTTCCAAACCATGTATATTTTCTATTAAGGTTTGCAGGGTCATTTCTGTAAAGCGCTCTCAATTCGTCAGAATTTATGCCACAAAAATAAAATAGATATCGTTAGAAAGCTATTAATTTGTAGAATACAATGGTGTCTTTGGTTTCGCGATAAACACAAACCGTTAATAGTTGTGAAATTTTTAATTAAAACCAAGAGGGCTTCACTCGGGGCGACTTAAGAACAAAGCGTTTCATTTTGTTCAAAAAAATTTTTTCGCAGTTCGATTCCGAGACCGATAAGTGTCCAGCAAAACGGTATCAGCGTTTTTTTATTTATTGCCTGGTGTCGAATTTACCGGACTTATTTTGTTCGAATGTTGGTCGAAAAACAGCATTTTTAACTTTGGTCGTCAATAAAATCGGTAAAACTCGACATATCAAAAAACGCTGACACCGTTTTGCTGGAAATTTATCTCGGAATCAAACTACAAAAAAAAAAAGATTTTGAACAAAATAAAACGATTTTTACTCGAGTCGATCCGAGTGAAGCCCTCTGGTTTTAATTAAAAAAATCACAACTATTAACGGTTTGTGTTTATCGCGAAACCAAATACACCATTGTATTCTACAAATTAATAGCTTTCTAACGATATCTATTTTATTTTTGTGGCATAAATTCTGACGAATTGAAAGCGCTTTACAGAAATGAAAAACAATTAAGTAAAAACAATTACATTCGACTGAAATTCGACGTTTAACTCGACGTCGCATTCGCGTCGCATTACCGACGAAGTTAATTCGAATTAAATTCGTCTACTGATTAGATATTTTTCTTCCGAATTTACCAAGAATTATTAAGGTTACAGGATACCCTAGGAAGCCATTTCAAGAAATTTGTTACCGCTCGCTCAAAGTGTAAATATGATAAATTGAGAGCTTTTTGGTAAAACCAAAGACCGCCTTAAACCGCGGCGCGAAGGTACTGTGATTTTAAACTGATGAGTATATCTGCAACAATATTTTATTTCTTATTTACAAATCGGAAAAAAATTGAGCGAGCGGTAACAAATTTTTTGAAATGGCTTCCTGGGGTATCCTGTAACCTTAATGAGTTTCAAAAGATGTAAAAAAATTACAAGCTATGCTTTTTCCATCGAAAAACCAGTTGGCATGCAGTTAGCAGAGATAGAAGCTAACAACCAATGTTCACAAACTATTCAAATAAACTAAAATTTGAAAACTTTAAGAAGAGTCTTTGAGGGGGATATATAATCCCATATATAATATTAAACTATATTAAATGCACGGCTTATACAGCATTTTAAAACTTCACATAACGAATAGCAAATAATTACTACAACTATTTATACAAATGTTACCAAAATTATTGATACCAAAATTTATGTCATTAATTATAATACTATTGACATTATACTCAAGGTAACTATCTATTCGTAAATAGCGACGACAAATTGAATTCGCAATGCATTATATGTAGCTGAGGTTTTTAACAACGAAATACTTAGGTTTCGAGCAGAACCTTTATTTAAAGCTTTATCCCAAAAATAAACACAAAAATTACGTTTGTCTTATTTGAAAGAACACTTAAAATGATAAAGTAATATCTTTTGCAGTTTTTCGTTTCCTTGCTTCGTTCTTGAGATATTTCAGTTTGTTTGATATGCAAATTAAACATTTTGACGTCACATGTGCATAATGAGTTATCGAAAAAGGTTACATATCTTTGCTATTATCAAATCAAATCAATTCGAAGGAAGTATGTGGGTGTGTTTCTCCAACAACACCAAACATGTAGAATTTTCAAGTGATTATGTTTGATAATACCCTGCGAGTCAGAGCCCCTTTCCGACCTACGCAGACTTCGGGGGAAAGTGGGCTCTGCCAACAAACTCGATATTTATTTTTGAGCGTGCGTGAACGTTCACGGTTGCCAAGATCTACTATTTTGGGCCCAGGCTCTAACGCGTTACTTGCTATTTTCCTGCTTGCGGGTGTTCATAAACTAGAACTTGTTTGACCAGTTTAAAACCTGACTGACTCGCCCCAAACTTGGGGCGAAGATCGAGTTTGTTGGCAGAGCCCACTTTTCCCCGAAACCTGGGTAGTTTGATAATAGCAAAGATATATAAGCTTCTCTGATAAGTCATTTTATTATATGGCAGCAGCGATGAGAGGTCCGAATACGGAAATCCTGTAATTTGATTGGTTCATAAGCGGTCGGATATTTCCCGTAACCGCCCGCTCAGAGCGGAAGCTGCCGTTCGGGACCATAAGTTAATTTTATAAACAAAATGGCAGTCATGTCAGTATATCGGCAACAAGATGGATTATAATTTCAGAACTACTCATTGTTGAAATATATCGTGCAGGTATGTTGTTAGAAATTTTATAAGCTTTTATTTGATGTATAGTTCCAGTTTCCACGTTTTGTGAAAGTTTTTAAAATGTCCAAAACGTTCGTAACATTGTTCGTAATAATATAACATTTACTTCTTACAAGTATTACAATTTCAGATGATTTTTTATTCAACAACTTAACGTACGATCTTGAGCAATATGTCAAACAAAAGCAATTAAAAAATTATATTTGGGGTAGAAAGTTCAGGATTCTAACTCAACGGAAAGTACTTTAAAAATGGGAAAATGTCTGTCATTTTCGTTTAGTTCGCAAGAAAGATAGATCGAGTTTTCACAGAACGTTCACAACATTTATGGCCATATAATAAACTACTTATTGACCTCGCTTGTTCGGTCTGTACTAGTGAAATATCGGACCTCTGTTTTTTGCACAGACCTCAACTCGCTGCGCTCGTCTCGGTCCGTACTAAAAAAACATCGGTCCGATATTTCACTAGTACAGACCTCACGCTCGGTCAATAAGTAGTTAATACTGGCGACGTCAAAATGTTTCATTTACATTTCAAACAAACTGAAATATCTCAACAACGAAGCAAGGAAACGAAAAACTGCAAAAGATGTTACTTTGTCATTTTAACTGTTCTTTCAAATAGGACTGACTTAATTTTCATTTCATGTGCACCTTAACCAAATAGTCACATATATTCACTTTACCTAAAGGGGCGTTTACATGAATCCGGATTGAGTTTCAAACTTTCAATCCGGATTGAAAAGCGAAGTCAATCCGTGTTTACATGGGAATTGGGTTTCTGGATTGAAATCCGCCTGTCGCCTGAAATCCGTAAATATTAGAAAACACGCATGCATTGTTTGTTCTAGTCCTCTCTGTCACGTTTTTCATTCCGGAATGAAACTCGCACCGCGTTTACATGATTCCGGAACGAAATTTCAATCCAGAATGAGATTTCAATCCGGAATGAGAAATGGATTGAACTCAATCCGGAATGAGCTAATCTCAATCCGGATTCATGTGAACAGATAAAGGGGTTTGATCAGAAGCGGAATGAGTTCAATCCGGATTGAAACTCAATCCGGATTCATGTAAACGGCCCCTAACTATTTTACTGTACTTTACCAGACTCGTCCCAGTCGTTATATGATACGCTGCTAGGCTAAACGCGCAAGGGGATCTGGGAAGGGGAGAGAAAAAATAACGACTGGCAGATTACACATTCAAAATGGCAATGCAAAAATTCTAGATGCTGAAGAAAGACCATTTCATCGAACTTTATTGTGCATTTTTGGCTAACAAACTCTCTTGTCCTCAAGAAAATGTAAGTGGAACCTGACAGAAACATTTCACTTGACTCTGAAGATGACCGCCGCTGAGGCCGGCGAAACATCACTTACTATTAAAACATCAACAACAGTCTTTCTCAAGACTACACTAACCTAGACGTACAATTTGCACAAACAACATGTACTAATCCTTGGTTTAAACCATTTATCCTGTCATTCCGAAGAGGGTCTATTATTCAAATTCACCATCTAAGCTCGTGTTGCAGTGAGCATTCAAATCTTCATCGTACTCTGCCATATATTGATTTCAGCTGGCAAATAAGATCTAGAGACGGTCGAAATATGACCAAGGAAAACGTAATTTGAAAGGCCTACATTACAGAAATATCGATTTGTCTCTAATAAAGGAAGAAAATCCGGTTACGAAGCAAACAATGGCAGGTTGCAAGATATGCATATATTTTGCAAGAAATTTCTAAATTTCTAGTAATCTGCCAGTCGCTTCCCATTTTTTTCTCCCCCTTACCATGAAACCCCGCGCACCCACACTTTTATCCTAGTGAGTCCCTTGTGATCCCACGTTTGATCCTAACCTAAAGAAGCGACTGGGGACGAGTCTGCTACTTTACCGACGTGCATATATAGCTAGAACAGAGCACAAGGCATTGCAATTTCAAGTTGACGCTACTACTTATGAATACGTCTATTTCAACACAACTGTTTCTTTTTGTTAGAAAGTTATATTTACTTGCTATATAGGTTAAACTATTTCGAAATAAGGTTATACCCTTGACAAAGATCCCTTACACGAAAACAAGTAGATTCAGCATCTGATAACAGACGGTAGAGGACTTAAGCTTGGTTTCCATATAGTTGTAATTGTTGTAATTCAAATTGAC
>OZ036009.1:12800859-12810859 GCA_964035015.1 Corallium rubrum | reverse complement strand
TGGGAAAAATGACCCATAAATCGCCATCTTGGATTGGTCACCGTAGTCAGTCATTGATATAGGGTACATTCAGTCCAGTTATATATAGGTCAGTGGTTGCAATAAGCTACGTTAAAAATATGATTAAAAATTCTACATCTTAACTTACAGTTTGATGTAAAGTCTCATATTATGATAACTGGATCTCACCTTTTCACACGTTGTCCCTCTGTATCCTGCACGACATTGACACGCACCGGTATCGCCACGACACTTGACGGTATTGTTCCACGCACAGGTGCACTTGTTCCGGCATTTAATCCCCCACCGGTGTTCTGGACACACCTCGATACACTGCGTGCCTTGATACCCGGCTAGACAACTGCATTGACCAGACACCTTATCGCATAACCCGCCATTATTACACAGACACGCGCTACCACATTTATCCCCAAAGGTCCCTTCGGGACACAACTGATCGCACGTGATCCCTGTATATCCGGCTGTACAGTCACACGAGCCGTTCACGTGATTGCAGTGAGCCCCGTTTCTGCAATCACAATTCGAATCACACGCTGCGCCGTACTTTCCTTCCGGACAGCGGTTTTCACAATGGTAACCATAGTAACCAGCAGAGCAGAGGCACTTGCCGGTCACGTGGCTACAGACGGATACCTGACTGTGATCGCACGATGAACATTTTTCAGAACAGTTGATGCCATAGTGCATAGCTGCACACCTATGTTCACAGTAGACACCAGTATACCCCGCTAAACAAACACATGTACCGTCAGTTACTTCACACTCGCCACCATTTTGACATCGGCATTTCTCAACACAGTGTTTGCCATAATATCCTGATTTACACGCTTCATTGCATCTGTAAAAGAAAGATCGAAAAGCTGACTAAATAAACGGCAAAAATTTTAGTACGAACCGCCTCACTATGGTGCCTTTCTTTGGGATAATGGTGGTGTTAATGACGATGATGATGATGATGATGATGATGATGATGATGATGATGATGATGATGATGATGATGATGACGATGATGATGATAATGATAATGATGATAGTGATGATAATGATAATGATGATGATGATGATGATGATGATGATGATGGTGGTGCTAATGATAATGATGATGATGATGATGGTGGTGCTAATGATGATGATGATGATGATGGTGCTAATGATGATGATGATGATGATGATGATGATGATAATGATAATGATGATGATGATGATGGTGCTAATAATAATGATGATGATGATGATGATGATGATGATAATGATAATGATAATGATAATGATGATGATGATAATGATAGTGATGATAATGATAATGATAATGATGATGGTGCTAATGATGATAATGATGATAGTGGTGCTAATGATAGTGATGATGATAATGATGATGGTGGTGCTAATGATGATGATGATAATGACGATTATGATGATGATAATGATAATGATAATGATGATGATGATGATGATGATGATAATGATAATGATAATGATGATGATAATAATGATGATGATGATGATAATAATAATGATAATAATGATGATGATAATGATAATGATAATGAGGATAATGATAATGATGATGATAATAATAATGATGATGATGATAATGATAATGACAATGATGATGATGACGATGATGATGATGATGATGATGATGATGATGATAATGATGCTGATGCTGATGATAATGATGATGATGATGATGATGATGATAATGATAATGATAATGATGATGATGATGATGATGATAATGATACTGATAATGATAATGATGATAATGATGATGATTTCAATGTTTTTGTTGATAACGAATATGTTGATGACGATCATGAAAATTATGACGACAATGATGATGATGATGATGATGATGATGATGATAATGATGATGATGATGATGATGACGATGATGATAATGATTATTTCAATGTTTTTGTTGATAACGAATATGTTGATGACGATCATGAAAATTATGACGATAATAATGATAATGATAATGACGACGATGATGATGATGATATCAATAATAATGATGTTTATGACGATCATGAAAATGATGACAATAATGGTGATGATGACGGTGATATTGAAGATGATAATGGTGGTGGTGTTAATGGTGGTTGTAGTGATAGTGATAGCGATTAAAAAGTGGTAGTGATTTCAATTCTCAATATCTAATGATTAACTCTTACAGATTCCTAAGACAATGCCGTACCTTGCACCAATATACCCAGGTTTGCAATGACAACGTCCGGTCATGTGATCACAATCCTTGCTGTTATCTTGACTACACTGACAAGTACTGGAGCAGCCAGCCCCAAAGCCTGAGAAACACGGCAAGGAGCAGTCTGGCCAGGTCCAGCCAGCATCACAGGTGCATGTGCCGGACACGTGATCACAACTCGCGCCATTACGGCAAGAGCAAGCGTGAGAACATCCATTCCCATAGTGACCAGTAGGACACGCTTCTGCGCATGTGCGACCTAGCCAGCCAGGAGGGCAATGACATCTGCCTGTAATTGGTTCACAGCTGTTCCCGTGAATACAAAGACATCTGAGAGAGGGAAAAAACGGAACCAACAATATTAAGACTTATTGACAAAGTGCGAAGTCTGTACGGGAAAGTATTTGCCTGAGGTTTTCGTACAGACCGAGCGACGAAGGAGCGAGGTTTGTGCGATAAAACCGAGGGCAAATACTTTCCAGTACAGACCGAGCAAACGAGGTTAATAAGGAATTTATTATATGGCTATTGGTTCATTTTATTTTTAAGCTTCGAGCGTTGTTTTCGTCTTCGGAGTATGCTGTTTACCTTACTACATGTTGACTTTCTCGTGTCGCTTCTTGGCCTTCTTATTTACACCAGTTCGGCTTTTATTTGTCGTGTTTTTAGATAAACAGCTTTAACGAAAACCAGCAGTGATGTTCCAACACATTTTATTGTTCAGAATATTTGAATAAAGATACCTATTTCTCTTTTATTTGTATTCAAATCAACTCAGAAATTTTCCCGCCAAAACTTAAAGGGCCGAGAAAAAAGCGTATTGGCCCCAAGGTCAATATCGTAAAATCCCGACCTCTCAGGAACCAATCAGCGTGCGTCGTTTTGCGTACGGACCGGAAATCAAACCCAGCCATATAATAATGAATAATATTTAAAGTGGCACTACGACAGGAAAATCGTGTATCTAGTTTTGATTTCAGTAAAATATAATTTTCAAATGATGAATACCGGCATTCTCAGTTTCTCAATATATTGTCTCTTTCTCGAGATATTCAGGTTTGTGAAACATGTAAATTAGGTGCCTTGTGACGTCATATACCCACACAGGCTAAATGAGATTAACAAAATGACTAATATCTATGCAAATAGCAGGATGAAATAATTCAAACTTTGTACAAGTATATTGTTATCATAAAAGTTCACTCCACTGTGCGTGTTATATTGTTGCTACGGAAACCGTTTAGAAACGCGAGCCTTTTTACTAAAAACTAAAATATTAATTTTATTATTATAATTATAATTATTATTATTATTATTATTATTATTATTATTATTATTATTATTATTATTAAACTTATTTACTGTCGTGGCAATAGAAGCGTTCCTAAAATAATTGTGCAATTCGTTTGTTCAAATTGATCAATTCATTTGATCAACTTCCTGTTTATTATTGCTAAACTTCCTGTTTTTCATTTGATTGGTTCCTGGTTTTTGAATAACCAATAAGAAAAAGGATTATTTGCCAAACACCAATCAAATTCAAAACAGAATTCAAAACAGGAAGTTTAGCAATATTTTCATCAAATGAATTGTTCAACGTGAGGAATACAACTGCACAATTATTTTAGGAACGCTTCTATTGCCACGACAGTAAACAAGGGCCGTGTGGGTATTTACACATAGGAAAAATATTTTAAAGAATATGTTTCTTTATGTTTCTTTTCAAAAGAATATGATGATTGAAACATTTGAAATACAATATCTTGTGTCTACAGATATTTATGTCAATGTATTGCAGTAAAAGTTGTTTTATGGAGAAACAGACAGACAGACAGACAGACAGACAGACAGACAGACAGACAGACAGACAGACAGACAGACAGACAGACAGACAGACAGACAGACAGACAGACAGACAGACAGACAGACAGACAGACAGACAGACAGACAGACAGACAGACAGACAGACAGACAGACAGACAGACAGACAGACAGACAGACAGACAGCGAAAACATGAGGAGGTGATAATATGGTACAACTCAACATAAAATGTTTAAACTCTTACTTGTTTTGACATCGAGGTCCGTAAAAGCCAACTTGGCAAGGTTTCTCACACTTGGACCCACTCCACCCAGGCTGACATTGACAAACACCGCTCAGACGGTCACATGTTCCATTGTGTTTGCAATCACATGTGTTTGTACAAGTCGCTCCCCACTGACCATCTGTACAATTGGTGCCACAAAATACCCCATGCCATCCAGGTGGACAGAAACACGCTCCAGTTATACTAAGAAAAAAGGGTATTGCAATTAATATGCTGACCACATGTGAGGAGGAAGGGGTAGGGGGATTAATTCTGCCAAGGATCAAAGAAACACCAGCAACAAAATCACTTGAAACTTTGCATATTGCTACAGTTCATGCAACTAAACATGAAAGACAAGTTACAAATGATTTTGATCAATAATCTTAAAAATATTCACGATTTTCGAATATGTTAATTAGTGAAAAAACCAACCATAATTTATCTCATTTGAATATCACATAAGTCTAAATATCTCAAGAACTAAGTAAAATATGAGAAAGCTGTAAATTGATATTCCCCATTATTTTAAGAGTTCTTTCAAATAAGACAAACTTAATTTTCGTTTCATATACACTTTAAATATATATAAACAACTCTAGTGTTTCGCTTGGCGGAGTTGACAGTTTCTTTACATAAGGCTCGAATGAACTAACGAGAATTTAGCCAATACTTTTGGTGGAAAAATTCACAACTTTGAAGATGGCATTGGCAGGCGTCGCCTCTCGACCTATTCTTCGCCTTCCGACTACTTTGGATAGAGCATCCGGTGCTCGCTGTGAAGTCGGAATAAATTAGCGGTGGCCATTTCAGGTGGGACCCACTTGGTTTTCATACAACCACTTTTAAGTTCTCCCATAGCGACAGATACGTGTCACAAAAAATTAGCTGGTTTTCGTTAAAAATCCGATCATTTAAAGCGAAAACCAGAGGCGAAAACTATGATTCAGCAATATTGTGGGTCCCACCGGATATGGCCGCCGCGAGATTTTTAGCCTCACTTCCGACTTCAATTTTTGCTACACGCGAAACAACAGATGCTCTATCCAGTATAATGAGTATATTATTTGAGATCAGTGCTACTTACCTGTCGCAAGTTGCGTTGTTCAGACACTGACATGTGTTTTCGCACCCAGGCCCCCACTTGTATCCTGAACACGGCACATCGCACAGAGTCTGAGATAAACCGCTGGCACATTTACAATCCCCTACAACGACAAAAACATTTTCATTAAACACAATATTGCAAAACCAAAGACAATAGTCAATTATTGATTAACATAGGCGGTATTTTCGCAGCTTATTTAGGTGTTTTGAAACTCGTTTAAACGCCGATTATCGTAAGCAACGGTTGAATAACGTTTCTGCAATCGACTCTATCTATTTTAGGAATCCTGATACTAGACAATTAATTTTTAAGCACTACATTGACAGACAGTACACTAAAACTACTACCTACCCGAGATATGGCGCCACTAGAGATGATAAGGACGGTGATAATAATCATGATAGTAATATTGATGATCATGATGATAATAATGGTGATAATCATGGCAATGATAATGATAATGATAATCATGATGATGATCATGATGTTAACGATGATGATAATGATGATGATGATAATGATGATAATGATATGATGATGATGATGATGATGATGATGATGATGATGATAATGATGATGATAATGATAATAATAATCACAATGATAATCACGACAATGGTAATGATAATGATAATCATGATGATAATGATGATGATAATGATGATGATGACGATGATAATGATGATGATAATGATATGATGATGATGATAATGATGATGATAGTGATGATGATGATGATGATAATGATGATAATGATAATGATAATAATAATGATGATGATGATGATGATAATGATAATCACGACAATGGTAATGATAATGATAATCACAATGATGATGATGATAACGATGATGATAATGATAATGATGATAATGATGATAATGATATGATAATGATGATGATGATGATAATGATGATGATGATCACAATGATAATCACGACAATGGTAATGATAATGATAATGATGATAATGATGATGATGATAATGATAATGATGATGATGATGATGATAATGATAATGATAATGATGATGATAATGATGATAATGATGACAATGATGATAATGATGATGATAATGATGATGATAATGATGACAATGATGATAATAATGATGATAATGATGATGATGATAATGATAATGATGATGATGATGATGATAATGATAATGATAATGATGATGATAATGATGATAATGACAATGATGATAATGATGATGATAATGATGATAATGATGACAATGATGATAATGATAATGATGATGATGATGATGATAATGATGATGATAATGATGATAATGATGACAATGATGATGATAATGATGATATTGATGATGATAATGATGATGATGATGATAATGATGATGATAATGATGATAATGATAATGATGATGATAATGATAATGATAATGATAATGATGATGATGATGATGATGATGATGATGATGATGATGATGATGATGATAATGACGATAATGATAATGATGATGATGATCATAATGATAATCACGATCATAATGATAATTATAATGATAATGATGATGGTGATGATGATAGTTATAATACTGATGGTGATGATGTATAATAATGACGATAATGATGGTGATGATAATGATCCTAGCGATGATTATGAAGATGATGATGATAATGATAATGATGATGATGATAATGGTATTGATGATGATGATAATAATAATAATAATAATGACACCAAAACTGCTACCTACCCGAAATAGGGTTACACTCGGCATTCTGAGGACAATTGCATTGTTGCTTACAGCCTTCCCCATAGAACCCCTTAGGACATGGCTGATCACATCTTATCCCCGTCCACCCAGGCGCATGACAGGAACAACTACCGTTTGTTAGATCACATGTGCCGTGATGGCTACATTGACATACTCCAGTGCATTGTGGACCATACGTCCCTACAGGACACGGCTGATTACAAGTCCTATACAAAATAATGAAATAATTTAGAGTGGTTATAAAAGAAATAAATGTAAGAAAATAGTAAGAAGAAAGATGAGGTCCGTGCAAAAAATAACGAGTTTGTCTTATTTGAAAGAACACTTAAGGTGGCCCCATACAGTTTCTTGAAAAATGGAAAATACAAGTTTGAGAGTCCAAAACACGTACATAAACAATTCGGAAAAAGAATAAAACTAAATGTTATGCATAGTTAAACATTCTGACAATCAAAAACTGTTACCAAATAAATAGCAACAGTTGTTGCTATGGCAACAATGACGTTTTAAAATGGCTGCCAATTACCCTTCAAACTAATTTAATTCGAAAAAAAACTTTGGTGACCCCCAATTTTTTTTTCATTAAAACTTTTCTTGAAGTATGAGTAATCAATTGGCCGATTTAAAAAAAATTCTGTAGAACGAATAATTTTTTCCCAGGAAAAATCATGTTTGTTAATTTTTAAAAAATTTCGTTCTACAGAATTTTTTTAAAATCGGCCAATTGATTACTCATACTTCAAGAAAAGTTTTAATGAAAAAAAAAATTGGGGTCACCAAAGTTTTTTTCGAATTAAATTGGTTTGGTAACAGTTTTTGATTGTCAGACTGTTTAACTATGCATAACATTTAGTTTTATTCTTTTTCCGAATTGTTTAATCACGCGTTTTGGACTCTCAAACTTGTATTTTCCATTTTCAAGAAACTGTATGGAGCCACCTTAAAATGACAAAGTAAAATCTTTTGCAGTTTTTCGTTTCCTTGCTTCGTTCTTGAGATATTTCAGTTTGTTTGATATGGAAATTAAACATCTTGACGTCACATGTGCATAATGAGTTATCAGAGAAGGTTATACATCTTTGATATTATCAAATATAATCACTTGAAATTCTGCGTGTTTGGTGTTGTGGGAGAAACACGCCCACATGCTTCCTTCGAATTAGTTTGCTGTGATAATAGCAAAGATATACAACCTCCGAAAACTCATTTTGCACATGTGACGTCAAGATGTTTAATTTGCATTTCAAACAAACTGAAATATCTCAAGAACGAAGCAAGGAAATGAAAAACTGCAAAAGATGTCATTTTAAGTGTTCTTTCAAATAAGACAAACGTAATTTTTGTGTTTATTTGTGCTCTATCCAAAACACTGTAAATGTTTGTAAATCCCTAGCCTGCGAAAGCAGCCGCGTACTTTGGGCTTCCCCCCCCCCCCCCCCCCCAAAGTAGCGTCTGCGACTCGACTGCAAAAATTCCATACTGATGACGTCAATGCACCCTGAATCCAGGCGCCGCGTCTGATTGGTTATTCTGTGATCATAAGAATATATTAAATCAGACCGAAGACCAACGCCAATGCCGTTTGGCCTGTTTCTGTCTAATTCGAAAGAAAAGACCTAGATTTTGCCAACAAAGAAAACCCGATAGCTATTCTTTACACAAGTTCGGTTTGCGATAAATTGCAAGATTTTTTACCGAAACCGAACGATTTTCCAGACATTGAGCGTGACTTCCTGTCGAGATTTTAAATAATCGTAACGTAGCAACGTCGCGTTTCAAATTTCACTCAACCGTGAAAGTCTCGACAGGAAGTCACGCTCAATGTCTGGAAAATCGTTCGGTTTCGATAAGAAATCTTGCAATTTATAGCAAACCGAACTTGTTGTGGAAACATTGGCTATCGGGTTTTCTTTGTTGGCAAAATCTAGGTCTTTTCTTTCGAATTTAAGACAGAAACAGGCCAAACGGCATTGGCGTTGGTCTTCGGTCTGATTTAATATATTCGTATGACCACAGAATAACCAATCAGAAGCGGCACCTGGATTCAGGGTGCATTGACGTCATCAGTATGGAATTTTTGCAGTCGAGTCGCAGACGCTACTTTGGGGGGGGGGAAGGAGGGAGCCCAAAGTATGCGCTAGTAAATCCCATACTGTTCGGATGCTCATAATGTATTACTTATTTTATCTAACAAAAGAAAACAACTTACTTTCCAGTTGTGCCTGGTTTGCAGATACACTCCCCTGAAACTGGATCACAATACAAAGCGTTTCTCGAGCAATTACACTGATTCCAACAATGAACACCCCAGGTATTACTCAAACATTGCTGATTACAAAACGGACCCATCCAACCTAACAAATACAGAAGGCTGTCAATACCATTAGAAAATCACATATAAACTAGAGAGAGAATTAGGACCAGTTAACAAGTCGTGACCATTGTTGTACATTTATAAGTATGTAGATCAAGGACTTCGTCGTGCGTCTCAATTACCCCCTGCTACACACAACCGAGCCACACCCTCCCACACTTACACCACCTCCACTCCCCCGCACACTTCACCTCCACCATCCTCACCCACCCTATCTCCACATTCCCATCTCTACTCTCCCACTCACCCCACCTCTACCGCCCACCCACACCAACCCAAAACTCCACCCTCACACCTCTACTCTCCCACACCCATCCCACCTCCACTTTCCCACACCAACCTCGACCCTCCCACACACACCACACCTCCACCACCTCACACCAACCTCCACCCTCCCACACCAACCTCCATTCTCCCACACACACCCTACTTCCAAATTCCTACACCAACCCCACCT
>OZ036009.1:12793359-12795859 GCA_964035015.1 Corallium rubrum | reverse complement strand
TGTGTTGTGTTGTGTTGTGTTGTGTTGTGTTGTGTTGTGTTGTACTGTGCTGTGCTGTGTTGTGTTGTGTTGTGCTGTGCTGTACTGTGCCGTGGTGTGCTGTGTTGTGTTGTGTTGCGTTGCGTTGTGGTGTGGTGTGGTGTGGTGTGCTGTGGTGTGCTGTGGTGTGGTGTGCTGTGGTGTGCTGTGGTGTGGTGTTGTGTGGTGTAGTGTGGTGTAGTGTAGTGTGGTGTAGTGTGGTGTAGTGTGGTGTAGTGTAGTGTAGTGTGGTGTAGTGTGGTGTAGTGTAGTGTGGTGTGGTGTGGTGTGGTGTGGTGTGGTGTGGTGTGGTGTGGTGTGGTGTGGTGTGGTGTGGTGTAGTGTAGTGTACTGTGGTTTGCTGTAGTGTGTGCTGTGCTGTGCTGTGCTGTGCTGTGCTGTGCTGTGCTGTGCTGTGCTGTGCTGTGCTGTGCTGTGCTGTGCTGTGATGTAGTGTAGTGTACAGAGTAGTGTGTGTGCTGTGATTTGCTGTAGTGTGTGCTGTGATGTGATGTGATGTGATGTGATGTGATGTGATGTGATGTGATGTGATGTGATGTGATGTGATGTGATGTGATGTGATGTGATGTGATGTGATGTGATGTGATGTGATGTGATGTGATGTGATGTGATGTGATGTGATGTGATAGCTCTGCTCTGCTCTGCTCTGCTCTGCTCTGCTCTGCTCTTCTCTTCTCTTCTCATATAGCTAACCTTCTCCGTTCAAACGACCATCTTTAGGAGCGGGAACACTCGATGGTGGATAAGCAGACAAACTAGAATCAGGAATATATCGACTCTGCATTCCAAGTGGAATCCAGGTCTTTAACCGCACAGGATTGAGAGCTATGTGACTGTATTTGAAATTTTCTTCAAGCAGCATTAGATCAACCGTATGCAGGCCAGGCTTCAGTGTGAACGTCTAAAAGATGACAAGAACCTATTATTAAAGATTTATTAACTGAGTGTGAGGTCTGTACGGGAATTTATTATATGGCTGGGTTTGATTTCCGGTCCGTACGCAAAACGACGCACGCTGATTGGTTCCTGAGAGGTCGGGATTTTACGATATTGACCGACCGGTCAATACGCTTTTTTCTCGGCCCTGTAAGTTTTGGCGGGAACATTTCTGAGTTGATTTGAATACAAATAAAAGAGAAACAGGTATCTTTATTCAAATATTCTGAACAATAAAATGTGTTGGAACATCACTGCTAGTTTTCTTTAAAGCTGTTTATCTACGAATAAAAGCCGAACTGGTGTAAATAAGAAGGCCAAGAAGCGACACGAAAAAGTCAACAGGTAAAGTAAACAGCATACTCCGAAGACGAAAACAACGCTCGAAGGTTAAAAACAAAATGAACCAATAGCCATATAATAAATTCCTTATTAACCTCGTTTGCTCGGTCTGTGCTGGAAAGTATTTGCCCTCGGTTTTATCGCACAAACCTCGCTCCTTCGTCGCTCGGTCTGTACGAAAACCTCAGGCAAATACTTTCCCGTACAGACCTCGCACTCGGTTAATAAGTCTTTATTATTAACCGAGTGTGAGGTCTGTACGGGAATGTATTTGTCTGAGGTTTTCGTACAGACCGAGCGAGGAAGGAGCGAGGTTTGTGTGAAAATACCGAAGGCAAATACTTTCCAGTACAGACCGAGCAAACGAGGTTAATAAGCCATTTATTATATAGCTTTTGGTTCGTTTTCTTATTTGTTTTTAACTCATTGTTCGCGTCTTCAGATGTTGCCGTTTACCTTACTTTTGAGCTTGTTCGTTTCGTTTCATGTTTACACCTGTTAAGCATTCATTTTCCTCGCTTTTAAATAAGTAGTTTTTATGAAAAGAAACACTAACGTTCCAGGACGTATTTTCCAACGTATTTTCATTCAAATCAACTCCGAAATTTTCCCGCCAAAACTTACAATGCCCAGAGGACATTACCGCTTTTTTTTTAGTTTCTCAGCAACCAATCAACGTGCGCCATTGGTGGTGGTGGTGATGGTGCTGATTATAGTGCTGATGATGGTGGTGGTAATGGTGGTGATGATGGTGGTGGTGATGGTGATGATGGTGGTGATGATGGTGGTGATGATGGTGGTGATGATGGTGCTGATTATAGTGGTGATGATGGTGGTGGTAATGGTGGTGATGATGGTGGTGATGATGGTGATGGTGATGATGGTGGTGGTAATGGTGGTGATGATGGTGGTGATGATGGTGGTGATGATGGTGGTGATGATGGTGGTGATGATGGTGGTGATGATGGTGGTGGTGATGGTGCTGATTATGGTGGTGATGATGGTGGTGGTAATGGTGGTGATGATGGTGGTGATGATGGTGGTGATGATGGTGGTGATGATGGTGGTGATGATGGTGGTGATGATGGTGGTAGTGATGTTAATGATGGTGATGGTGATATTGACGATGGTGTTGATAATGGTGGTGGTGGTAGTGGTGGTGTTGATGATGAAGATGATGATG
>OZ036009.1:12740859-12790859 GCA_964035015.1 Corallium rubrum | reverse complement strand
CCACAACATCACCACACAATCACCATCACCACCCCCATAATAATCATCACCACATCATCACCATTACCACCCCCATCATCATCACCACATTATCATTATGACCATTACTACTCCCACCATCACCATCACATCATCATCATCATCATCATCATCACCATCATCACCATCATCACCATCACCACCACCATCATCACCCCCATCATCATCACCACCACCACAACATCATACCACAACATCATCACCACCATCACAACATCATCACCACCACAACATCACCACACCATCAGCATCACCATCCCCATAATAATCATCACCACATCATCACCATTACCACCACCATCATCATCACCACCCCCACATCATCATCACCACAACATCACCACCATCATCAAATCACCACCACCGATCAACCTACTCCACAGAACTAACCTTTTTTGGTGTACTCAGTAGCTGGGTGTAGGCAGCCAGCAGATGGAACTCTGCGCTTCTTACACACAGCGGCATCAACTATTTTCTTCTGAACTGATTCGCACTCGAGTTTCACTTCGTCCAAGCTGACATTTCCATACGAAAGAGAACGATCGTTTTCGGGTTTAGTATCCAAGATAAATTTAAAGAATACTTGAGTTAGTCTGGTAAATCTCGTCAACTTCACGTAACCTTGTCTCCAAACCACGCCACCTTGGTTGTCCTGCATACCCCATCCTAACAAGACAAAACAGCCATTCTTTAAAAGGTGGATTATTGCTGCGAGCCGTAAGGCGAGCAGCTCACTAATCTTGGCGAGGTCTGGACCGAGTTTATATGCGTTCACAAACTCGATTCTTAGGATTTCGTGGGCGATGATCTTCGGTATACGCAATGTCTACCGATCAGCGACAGGCATTATTAAATTGTGCGCTACGCTACACCTGGCATTGTTTGGCGCGGGAATATATTGATTTATTAAAGAGAAGTGTATTTTTCTACTATACTATTATATCAAACACAACTCTATTTGTTGTTGGAAGTATATATCAAGGCCACAAAAGGCTAAGCGACATTTCGAGGGGCAGACAGTGTATTTATACGAGTCTTTGTTCATTAATTTTTATATGACATACCACACCATTATGCTGACGTTATTGTCAACACTCACGTCAGGCGTATAAAATTGAGCCATTAAAGATGGCAACAGCCGCTATTGCTGCAAATCAACAACCTAAAACTGCATGCATAGATTGCCGTTCTTCACTTCAAGCAAGAGTGCTGACGCCATCTTTAATGGCTCGATTTTATACGCGTGACGTCCATGTTGAGGAAAACGTCGCATGCTTAAGCTCTTTAATTGAAAATGCTTCGGACAATAACAAGTATTTTACCACTAAATAATAAATGGTAGCAACTCGCAGCACTTCACTTTTGATAAAAGCTTCTAGTTATAAGTAATAACATAACTTGAAGGAAATTAGCGATTAAATTTCCCCGCCGCCGAGGGAAGATTCCCTCACAAATCTTTCCTCGGCGGCGGGGAAATTTAATCGCTAATTTCCCTCAAGTCATGTTTATTACTTATAATAATACCACGATCGCACGGAACAGCAATTCGGAACAGCGCAACAACGTGCGTGCACATAACCGTTTGTTAAAACGTACAAAATTTTCAGAGGCAATGTAGTTACAGCGGTACATGAAGTGTTTGCTGAGTACATGTAAACAAGTCCGTTTTTCCAAATAACAACGGGGAGTTTAATACTTTCAGTAGACAAAAGGTATAGTGCTGAATTCGTCAGATTCAAGCAATCATTTAGATATAGAACTTATTTATATCGAAGAAACATGTTTCGAAACACATGTTTCCATGGCATGTCCACATTTTCAAACGAAGACGGAGACCTCGTATTGAAAACGTATCAAAAGTTTTCCGTCCACTATATCGTTTTCAAATCGCTTTCGCCGATTAGTAAAACGCTAAAAAGATCTACAGGGGTATGAATGAATAGTTCTAGGTGACTGAAACCATAGCCAATCGAGATATGGTCTGGAAACTCAGCTAAAGTCTTTGATGCAGGGTGCACGGTCACTGAACACATTGTATTTTACTATAATGAACGAATTGTCCAATAGCAACGTTTCAGTTCAATCACTCAACCGTGCTATTTAAATATTAATAAACCTAAAGCAAAGGATGTGCACGGTGTAAGGTACGGTTCAACTTCAACATAAAATCACAGCTCATTATAGGAGCTTTGAAGTTTGCCGAGTTTCCAGACCATATCTCGATTGACTATGCTGAAACCAAGATAATATAATCGTGACATCATCGTTTTCCAAAAGCTTCGTTTTTGCCGTCCACACTGGTGCAGAAAAACGGCGTCTCCGAAAGTCTCCACTCTGGAGAGCGTTTTCGAAAAGTTCGTTTTCGGTCACCGAAGACGCCGGATTAGTGTGGAACGAAAGGCCTAACCGTATCCTCCGTTTTCGTTTGAAAACAACGCATTAGTGTGGACATGGCCATGTAATACCGTGGACCGTACGCAAAACGCCGCACCCTGATTGGTTCCTGAGAGGTCGGGATTTTACGACATTGACCGACCGCTCAATACGCTTTTTTCTCGGCCCTGTAAGTTTTGGCGGGAACATTTGAGTTGATGTGAATACAAATAAAAGAGAACTAGGTATCTTCATTCAAATATTCTGAACAATAAAATGTGTTGGAACATCACTGCTCGTTTCCTTTAAAGCTGTTTATCTAAAAACACGACAAATAAAAGCCGAACTGGTGAAAATAAGAAGGCCAAGGAGCGACACGAAAAAGTCAACAGGTAAGGTAAACAGCATACTCCGAAGACGAAAACAACGCTCGAAGCTTAAAAATGAAATGAACCAATAGCCATATAATAAATTCCTTATGAACCTCGTTTGCTCGGTCTGTACTGGAAAGTATTTGCCCTCGGTTTTATCGCACAAACCTCGCTCCTTCGTCGCTCGGTCTGTACGAAAACCTCAGGCAAATACTTTCCCGTACAGACCTCGCACTCGGTAAATATGAAATCATGACATGCAAACTGTTCAACATATTTCGCTATATTTGCACACCTGTGCTTCCATTCGATATTTGCAACAATAAAATACCAATCACTAACCTGACGACTGACGAAGGCCGCCATCTTCTGACACTTCAACTGAGAAGATGGCAGGTGGGTTGCCAAACAGCTTGTAGATGAAGGACAAAGAACAGGATTTCTTGGCAGAAAACTTTGGACTAGCTAATAACACTAAAATAACATAATAAAAGTACAATGAAGACTGAAATCGTCGTTGTCTGATAAGGTAATATTTATTAGACCAGTTACATGATTTAAAAACACTTTGTTTAAGGTAGAAAAATGTTAAATACAAGTTTGAGAGTCCAAAATACGTGCATAAACAATTCGGGAAAAGAATAAAACTAAATGTTATGCATAGTTAAACAGTCTGACAATCAAAAACTGTTACCAAATAAATAGCAACAGTTGTTGCTATGGCAACAATGACGTTTCAAAATGGCTGCCAATTACCCTTCAAATTAATTTAATTCGAAAAAAACTTTGGTGACCCCCAATTTCTTTTTCACTAAAGCGTTTCTTGAAGCATGAGTAATCAATAGGCCGATTTAAAAATAATTCTGTAGAACGAATAATTTTTTTTTGAAAAATCATGTTTGTTAATTTTTTAAAAATTTCGTTCTACAGAATTTTTTTAAAATCGGCCAATTGATTACTCATACTTCAAGAAAAGTTTTAATGGGAAAAAAATTGGGGGTCACCAAACTTTTTTTCGAATTAAATTAGTTTGAAGGGTAATTGGCAGCCATTTTGAAACGTCATTGTTGCCATAGCAACAACTGTTGCTATTTATTTGGTAACAGTTTTTGATTGTCAGACTGTTTAACTATGCATAACATTTAGTTTTATTATTTTTCCGAATTGTTTAATCATGTGTTTTGGACTCTCAAACTTGTATTTTCCATTTTTCAAGAAACTGTATGGAGCCACCTTAAAAACACTTTGTTAAAAGTGATTATGAAATTTTCGCTAATTTCCTTATTTCATAAAATAAAAATATAGAAATCGCTGATATTGCTGCATATGCTCACTTTGTTTTTACGTGTTTAGAAAGTGCTTTATTTTAATATTTAAGCTTGCCAAACCGTAGCATTTCTTAAGGAAATGAAGTGATTATGACACGTTTAAATAAACAAAATTTTGATGCAGGGAATCGCTGTCCTCCAGACACCTCCTACCCCCACTTAAAAACTTAATCTGGCTCAGTGCAAAGAAATGTGTCCTGAGCCACTTTTTCTCTCCCTCCCCTACACAGAGTAGCTGGGGTTCCGAGCTCAACCCCAGCAGTCGTCGCTCCCGACTTGGGCACCCCCCTTGCTCTGTGGAGACTCATAGGCCTGGTATAATGTCACTTCAAAGTGGGTACACACTACCTAGCTTGATATTTACCAGCCAGAGGCTGGCGCCCCCACCACAACGTCTCAACGTCCAGATTTGTGTGATGCCACGATCATAGCTGCTGGACGATCTCCACAGCTAGGTATCCACACTTCTGGTCCCCCAGATGGATCCTTACCCCGACCCGGGCTTTGTGTCCGTTGGACTAGCTTTTCTCCTGCTTCCTTACTGCCAAAAATCAGCAAGGACTGAGACGAGTAACAATAGCTGTGACGCCACAAGGTGGATCAAGGCTAAACAAAATTTATGATAATGATCCACCGTGTTGACGTCAAATAGTTGTTGTGGCCGCGTTATTGTGTTGACGTTTCACGACCCTAGCTATCAACTTTGAACTGAAAAATAAAGTGTTTTCCAAAGACGTAAATATTAAATGAACATATGTACGAATCAATTTCGTACCCAGAGCCTGCGATCCTTTTGGTCAGTACCAAGGAACGGAGGCTCTGGGCAACTCCGATGAAACTCGGCACCTGATTGGTTAGTTCAATCAATCTCGACCCAGCAATAAATAACAGTGAAAATTCTGTGCACGTTGCTAACCTGTTTAATTGATTTATCAACGTTCTGTAACACATAATTATAAACGACAAACACAATATACAATTGAACACATGAAATAATTCAAAACAGTGAAAATCCCGATAATTTACAAGTTAAAACTATTATTATTGTCGCTTTGTCGCCAAGCAACATCTGTCGTCTGGTTCGTCTCGTATTTATTCGCAGTTTCGTCTCAGAACTTTAAAAATAACATTAGAGAATGCAAGGTCGATCTAATTTAGCCAAAATTCCTAACAGAAAGTACAATTCCTTACCTGAGCAGCTGAGCCGAGCCGAGCCGATCACGGTCGACGCGGACAAATAAAACCTACGGCTCAAATCGTCCGGTCAACGATTAGGAGAAAAGCAAAGAATGGCCATTCTTACACGAAATGCTTTGTCGAGAGCCTTGTAAAACATGTTGATTTTATTCATCGGTAAACAATATTTCCGTGGTCTTCGGACTAGCGAACGATCATCAACATGACATTTACAAATTTATATGAGGAACTGGGAACCAGAGGACTGGGACCAAAGACCCCGATTTGGAGACTTTTTCATCGGAGTTTCCCAGAGTCTCCGTTCCTTGGTACTGACCAACTATATTTTTACATTATCAAATAATATAAAAAGCAAAAATTTCACAAGCACATGTGAAGTATATATGAAGCGAAAATTAAGTTTGTCTTATTTGAAAGAAAACTTAAAATGACAAAGTAACATCTTTTGCAGTTTTTCGTTTCCTTGCTTCGTTCTTGAGATATTTCAGTTTGTTTCATATGCAAATTAAACATTTTGACGTCACATGTGCATAATGTGTTATCAGAGAAGGTTATATATCTTTGCTATTATCACACTAAACTTAATTCGAAGGAAACATGTGGGTGTGTTTCTCCCACAACACCAAACATGTAGATTTTCAAGTGATTAACTAAACTAACTTTATTTATTTATTTGGTCTTAAAATGTATATATTCTACACTCGAATTTTCCTTCACCCTAAATCCTTAGAACATGCTATGTGATCGAGTGAAATGCCCAATATTACTTATAACTTTATTTATACTGGATAATCCTATCAGTCGTATATATCCTTCATTGGTCCAGTGTTACTACAGGAGGAAACCGGAGTGAACTAAACTTTATTTATACTGGATAACTCTATCAGTCATATCTAAACTGTTCTCTCTAGAGGTCCAGTAAGGGTCATCCCTCATTGATCTATGTTACTACAGAAGGAAACCGGAGTGAATTAAACTAACTCTATTTATACGGGATACCCTATCAGTCATGCATATCGAATTGTTCTTCCTCCAGTGTTACTACAGAAGGAAACCAGAGTAAACTAAACTAACTTTATTTATACTGGATAACCCTATCAGTTACATCTAAACTGTTCTCCCTAGAGGTCCAGTAACGGCCATCCTTCATTGGTCCAGTGTTACTACAGAAGGAAACCAGAGTAAACTAAACTAACTTTATTTATACTAGATAACTCTATCAGTCATATCTAAAGAGGTCCAGTACAGTAGGAAACCAAAGTAAACTAAACTAATTTTATTTATTCTGGACAACCCTATCAGTCATATATAAACTGTTCTCCCTAGATCTAGAGGTCTAGTAAGGACCATCCCTTATTAGTCGAGTGTTACTACAGGAGGAAACCAGAGTAAACTAAACTAACTTTATTTATCTGTTAGGGCGCTGCCTCTCACCGCTGTAGTTAAGCCCAGTTGGACGGGGTTAGTACTTGGATGGGTGACCGTCTGGGAATAGCTCCGTTCTCGAACTTGAATTTCATGTGAGTAGAGTTTAGTTGGTCTCTCCTGTGCTTCGAGGGTTTTTCGCAGGGTTCTGCGGTTTTCCTCCCTCCGTAAAATCAACACTTAACTCTTAGTTTATGTCGTGCATTTTTAACATGAGCCTCTGGCTCGGATGATTGGGCGACCACATCCTGTGTTTACGACGTTAAATAAATCATTACTCATTACTCATAAATCATTATACTGGATAACACTATCAGTCATATCTAAACTGTTCTTCCTAGAGGTCCAGTAAGGACTATCTCTCATTGATCCAGTGTTACTACAGGAGGAAACCAGAGTAAACTAAACTAACTTTATTTATACTGGATAACTCTATCAGTCATATCTAAACTGTTCTCCCTCCAGTGTTACTACAGAAGGAAACCAGAATAAACTAAACTAACTTTATTTATTAATATTATTTAACAGAACTCGCGATCGAGCTCTCGGCAACGGCCTCCGTGGCTCAGTGGTCAGAGCATTGCACTAGAATCGCAAGGTCGTGGGTTCAATTCCTGCCGGAGGGCCTGTGTAGTTGCATTTTTCGCAGCTGCTCCCGGTTTGGTCTTAAAATGTATATATTCTACACTCGAATTTGCCTTCACCCTAAATCCTTAGAACATGCTGTGTAATCGAGTGAAATGCCCAATATCATTTATAATATACCCAATTCTCTCCTGGCATTACCACCTTATTATATACACAGAACTCGCGATCGAGCTCTCGGCAACGGCCTCCGTGGCTCAGTGGTCAGAGCATTGCACTAGAATCGCAAGGTCGTGGGTTCAATTCCTGCCGGAGGGCCTGTGTAGTTGCATTTTTCGCAACTGCTCCCGGTTTGGTCTTAAAATGTATATATTCTACACTCGAATTTGCCTTCACCCTAAATCCTTAGAACATGCTGTGTAATCGAGTGAAATGCCCAATATCATTTAACTTTATTTATACTGGATAACTCTATCAGTCATATCTAAACTGTTCTCCCTCCAGTGTTACTACAGAAGGAAACCAGAATAAACTAAAGTAACTTTATTTATTCTGGATAACCCTATCAGTCATATGTAAACTGTTCTCCCTAGAGGTCCAGTAAGGATCGCCCCTCATTGGTCCAGTGTTACTACAGAAGGAAACCTATGATGTTTGGTAAAATCAAACTCTTCCCACATGCGGCCAAGGTGAAATTATAATCAGATAAATGCATTGAGCAGGAATCGAACACGTGTCGCAGAAGTGAAAGACACGTGGACTAACCACTGTGCGACAACCATCTCATGCTGATCATTGTTACTGAGGAAACAATGCACTTTCAAATCACTCATTGTAAATACTTATTCCTAAAACAAGCCGATGTCACGTTATTTTTAGCCTCAATTCTCTTATATGTTGATATTCTGAGTTTCAAACTTCAAACTTAAAGTTGTACGTTAATTCGATTGTGAAATACGAGTTATCTAACAACTATGAAGGATTTCTGAAGCTTTAAGACTAACTTTTTACACAAATTGACCTAAACATGATTGCTGCCAGGTCAACCGAAATGAAGATGTCACATTTGCAATCCGTTCAATCTCGCTTTAATTTTCAACATCCATACTTCTGTGCCGTTTTATGTTTTTATATAATATAAAACCACTATTGGGAGATTTTTTGAACAATTTTGTTTGTGTAAGAATTGCTAAAAAGTTACGGCCCCTTATTCGGCTGACTCGAGCGGGGTTTGACCTCGCACCTTCGGGATTCCAAATTCGAGCAAAGCCTTCATTTCATGTTATTTATAAATGTCTAAATATAAAGTACTCACTTAAATGGATTTGACAGTTGTTAATTTAAAGAAACTTGTATTTTTAGACTAACGTTCTAAAAAGGAATAAACCCATAGATAATCCTCTTGAAATTTTAATATTAAAGCCTGGTCCTCATATGTCGCCGATCGTCGCCGACCCATGATTTAGATGCATGTTAAGTAAAAGAATAAAAGCACTGCTTTTCTGCATTGCTCTTTATTACTTAACATGATGCTGCACTTCCCGTTTTAACATGCATCTAAATCACCATGCATACACTTCAAGTTATCTTAATTTCCCAGGTGTATAAGACCGTGTGTTTTACGATCTGTGGGTTCAGCGAAGTGCTTAGGGCTTTCAAACTACTACAATAGGTTGTTTTCTAAGGGTTCAGGGTTTTTTGATACACACTGTATAGTCTATACTCTATAGATTTTGGCTGCCAAAAGGATCGTGGCCTCTGGGGACGAGAATGTTGTGCATTGAAATACTTACAGGGTATATATGTATATATATATATATATATATATATATATATATATATATATATATATATATATATATATATATATATATATATATAGTAGATTTCATCTTTACATTCGTGAGAAAGCACACGAGCTAAAACAACCGTGATTTTCTGATTTGTTAAAGGATATCAAAAGTTTATATTTAACCTTCGAACGTCGCGTTTTGTTGGAGACCTGAACAAGCACTTTCCCGACACATACAGTACAACGGGCTCAGATTTGGCAGTTGGTTTCCCTTCCCAGGCGTATAATATAAATATCGTAAAACAACCTCGGTCTACCATCTGAGTTCCAGTGGCTCAATGGTAAGAGCGTCCGGCTGGCATTCGGAAGGTTGTGGGTTCGAGTCCCGTCTGGAGCTCAGAGTTTTTCTCTCAGTTTAACTTACGACAGCTTTAAAAACAGTATTAACAGTCTATTTTTGTCAGTATAAGATTAAAAAAGTCTAAACGTTTTGCAGTGTAGGTTTGTGTCTCATTCTAGTTCCTTGCATAGTCCTAGTATCAGTGTTGATAATTGAAAAGTTTTACACTTGCAACATTTGTGTAGTTGGACAAATCACATTATTATATAATATGTACATTGAATGAAAATTCAAAATTCTGAACCTACTTAGAACAAAGATTTCTTCCCCTCCTGAAAACAGTGCATTGTTTAATACTTTTCAATACTCAAGAGTAACACTATAGGGCCGTGCAAGTAACTAGAACGAATCACAAGTCTACCGACGGCAAAACGTTTTAGAAAGTTAATTAGAGAGTAATTTTCCAAAGCTTTTTCCTACCAAGCCAACTTAATAACAATGAAATACATGTGGTAAACACATGTTGTAATACATGGAACACGCGTGTTAACACGTGGAACAAAAACACGTGCAGCACGCGTTGTAACACGTAATTCACGCGTGGTTACACGTGAACACGCGTGGTTAAACGTGAGACACGCGTGGTAACACTTGGAACACGCGCGTGGTAACAAGTGGAACACGCGAGATAACACGTGGAACATGCGTGAAAACACGTAACACATGCGTGGTAACACTTGGAACACGCGTGGTAACAAGTGGAACACGCGTGATAACACGTGAAACACACGTGGTGACACGTGAAACACGCGTGATAACATGTGGAACACCTGCGATAACACGTGAAACAAACATGGTAACAGGTGTAGTGACACATGTAGTAACATGTGAAACACGTAAAAACAAGATAAGATTTCAAAACAAGAGGTTACCTGGGTTCCCCGAAGTGTTGGCAGTAGCAACGATATAATATGAATCCTGAGGACGGTTCCACACAAAGTTATCATCAGCGGTGAGTTGTTCATCTTTAACACGATGCCATCTTGATGACGGGTTAGACTGCCACTTGCACAAGTCTTTACCAAAGCTACAGCTTAGTACGGTCTCTGAAGTGGAGAGTTCACAACCTAAAAACATACGATCAGTGTTGTTAGTTAGCGTGTAACGTACGCTCTGTGTTAAACGCACGCTTTATATGAAACACACGCTTTGTATAAAACACGCTCTTAGTAGAAAACGCAGGGTTTACGAAACGCACGCTTTGCATAGAACACGCGTTTAGCAGAAAACACAAGGTGTATAAAACGCACGCTTAGTAGAAAACGCACGTTTAGCAGAAAACGCAAGGTGTATAAAACGCACGCTTAGTACAAAACGCATGTTTAGTACAAAACGCAGGGTGTATAAAACGCAGGGTGTATAAAACGCACGCTTAGTAGAAAACGCCCGCTTAGTACAAAACGCAGGGTGTATAAAACGCACGCTTAGTAGAAAACGCAGGGTGTATAAAACGCCCGCTTAGTACAAAACGCAGGGTGTATAAAACGCCCGCTTAGTACAAAACGCAGGGTGTATAAAACGCACGCTTAGTACAAAACGCAGGGTGTATAAAACGCACGCTTAGTACAAAACGCAGGGTGTATAAAACGCACGCTTAGTACAAAACGCAGGGTGTATAAAACGCACGCTTAGTACAAAACGCAGGGTGTATAAAACGCACGCTTAGTACAAAACGCAGGGTGTATAAAACGCACGCTTAGTACAAAACGCAGGGTGTATAAAACGCACGCTTAGTACAAAACGCAGGGTGTATAAAACGCACGCTTAGTACAAAACGCAGGGTGTATAAAACGCACGCTTAGTACAAAACGCAGGGTGTATAAAACGCACGCTTAGTACAAAACGCACGCTTAGTACAAAACGCAGGGTGTGATCATAGCGAAGACTTAATAAATTAATTATAGTCTTCGTGAAGACGCTTTCGTGCGTGCTCCATCGAGTTATGGATGGACGCGGGACGTTCGGAGAGCACGAAGAAAGCGTAAGAGTTGGTCGAGGCGTAGCCGTAGATTTCTGAGTGCTCTCCAACTTTCCAAGTGCATCCATAAATCCATGGAGCACGCCAAACCATGAACCATTTCGTTTATAACAGAGAATCAGACACAAGACAATATTTCTTTCGCTGATTAAAAATGAGTTTCTCATTACGTTTGAAATTGCTCCAGCAGAGTTGTAAAAAGTATTCAACCTTCCTCCGGATGGGTTTTTAAGTTTAGATAACCTTCCTCAAAATATATAGCGAGAATTTTGTGTTTTGCAACGTTCATAAATACTGCGTGACTTTTACAGTACCTTGGTTTTCTAGGTTTTCCTAGGTAATCTTTGGCATACTACAATAGCTAGTAATAACTGACCGCCAATAGCTACTAATAACTGACCGCTGCTGACTGACAGCTACTAACTACCCTCGACTGCTGGGAAGATACAGACATCACAGCAGACATCAGCGTACATGTCTCACACATGTATTAACTGCTGCCACTGCCAGCGCTGCATAATTGTTGGTTAGCCAACGTTTTGCTGCAAATCGCTTTTCTTTTCGACACCTTGGTTGGTCAGTTGTAACTTTCTCAGATTACCGAATGTGTTGTTTCACGTGTTTTCACTTTAAACCTTCCTCACTAAAGTAAACCTTCCTCCGGGTGGTACCCGCATACCCGCAGCTTCTTTCCAACTCTGTGCTCCATCGATTTATGGAGCACGCACGGTAGCCAATCAGGAACGCCGTTGTATTACATCTATGTTATAAACAACAATCTTTTTATTAAGGATGGGCTTAGAAAATATTAAATATATAATAAACTAATTCGTGTAAAATGTGGTTAAATATAGGATATATTTAAGCGAAGTTAACTGCTGATGTAGTTGGCCTGCGGTTCCCCTTATTAGGGGAGTCCCTAACGTCACGTTCAGTTAAGGGATTTTCCCGCGCATTCGAGATTCATTGAGCGTCTGTTGCTTTGCTGCAAGTAGCGTCTTTGCTCAGCTTGTGCTCCCCCTTCGCCCTTTCCCCACCCGTGTTAGATACGAAGTATAGAATCCTATAGACCGTATATGTTATTCCACTGACTTGTCAGTGTGACTGGTGCCGGTGGTCTGCCTTGGCAGAGTTGTCATGGCAAACGCCTATTGCTTCTCTGATTACCCTAATTGCTATTGCTTAGTTTGCTGGCTATTTGCTCATGGCCCAATTGCTTATAGTTACTTTGCTTGCTAACAAGGCTAGATTGCTGACTAGCCTGGGCTAGATTGCTGACTAGCCTGGTCACCAACGGCACCTACCTCCAAACAACGCATATTCTGCAGTTAAACTGAAGTAAAACTAACGTAACTATGCCCTTATTTACTTGATAATTGCGAATTTCGGCCTGAAATCATCCACGTCAATTCAAAACTCATCCACGGGCTTTACCGTGCAAGCCCTGTCCATGTGATCACAGTGATGTAATCACCCCCTTACAGCATTTCAATGAGTTGGAGTTTATGCAGCTGACTGGTTGTCCGTTTCCTCTCAAGGTCAACAACTGATGGGGCCGTTTACCATCACTAAAAGGGGCCAAAGGTTAAACAGTTTGAAATAAAGATAAGAATCATCTAGAACATAATAGCCAGACAGGAGTCGAGATAAGTGTTTACCGGAGAAGAGAATTAATTCAGCTAGAAGAAAGAGAGCTAAATTTGGCTAAAAACAACCGGCTTTAATGTTACGAAATCTCTTTCAATACCTATCATCTTGTATCATCTACTTAAAAGGACAATGTCACCCTATTTTTATGAATTCCAACAAATTGTCCTAAAATTGCTTAAAATCTCGGTTCTCTATTATATAAAACCATAAAAGAGATACTAGAAACTTGCACCGAAGTACGGATGATCAAAATTAAAGAGAGATTGAAAGGGATTGCAAATGTGACATCTTGATTTCTGTTGGCCAGGCAGCAATCAAGTTTAGGTCAATTTGTGTAAAAAGTTGGTCTTCAAGATTCAAAAATCCTTCATAGCTGTTAGATAACTCGTATTTCACAATCAAATTAATGTACAGCTTTAAGTTTGAAGCTGAGAATATCAACCTATAAGACAATTGAGGCTAAAAATAACGAGACATCAGCCTGTTGTTTGAAGGTCTTCGTTCAGGTGATGTTAATTAGAAGGAATAAGTATTTACAGTGAGTGATTTGAAAGTGCATTGTTTCCTCAGTAGTGGTTAGTCCACGTGTCTTTCACTTCTGCGACACGTGTTCGATTCATGCTCAATGCATTTATCTGATTATAATTTCACCTTGGCCGCATGTGAGAAGAGTTTGTTTACAGTTTGACTCTACCAAACACCACAGGTTTCCTTCTGTGGTAACACTGGACCAATGAGGGATGACCCTTACTGGACCTCGCGTCTATGGAGAACAGTTAGATATGACTGATAGGGTTATCCAGTATAAATAAAGTTAGTTTACTCTGGTTTCCTCCTGTAGTAACACCGGACCAATGAAGGATGGTTCTTACTGGACCTCTAGGGAGAACAGTTTAGATATGACTGATAGTGTTATCCAGTAGAAATAAAAATCCAGTATAAATAAAATTAGTTTAATTTACTCTGGTTTCCTCCTGTAGTATAACACTGGATCAATGAGGGATGGTTCTTACTGGACCTCTAGAGAGAACAGTTTAGATATGACTGATAGAGTTATCCAGTATAAATAAAGTTAGTTTAGTTTACTCTGGTTTCCTCCTGTAGTAACACTGGATCAAGAAGGATGGTTCTTACTGGACCTCTAGAGAGAACAGTTTAGATATGACTGATAGAGTTATCCAGTATAAATAAAGTTAGTTTAGTTTACTCTGGTTTCCTCCTGTAGTAACACTGGATCAACGAGGGATGGTCCTTACTGGACCTCTAGAGAGAACAGTTTAGATATGACTGATAGAGTTATCCAGTATAAATAAAGTTAGTTTAGTTTACTCTGGTTTCCTCCTGTAGTAACACTGGATCAAGAAGGATGGTCCTTACTGGACCTCTAGAGAGAACAGTTTAGATATGACTGATAGTGTTATCCAGTATAAATAAAGTTAGTTTACTCTGGTTTCCTCCTGTAGTAACACTGGACCAACGAGGGATGGTCCTTACTGGACCTCTAGAGAGAACAGTTTAGATATGACTGATAGGGTTATCCAGTATAAATAAAGTTAGTTCACTCCGGTTTCCTGCTCTAGTAACACTGGACCACTGAAGGATGGTTCTTACTGGAACCTCTAGGGAGAACAGCTTAGATATGACTGATAGTGTTATCCAGTATAAATAAAGTTAGTTCACTCCGGTTTCCTGCTCTAGTAACACTGGACCACTGAAGAATGGTTCTTACTGGAACCTCTAGGTAGAACAGTTTAGATATGACTGATAGTGTTATCCAGTATAAATAAAGTTAGTTTAGTTTACTCTGGTTTCCTCCTGTAGTAACACCAGATCAATGAAGGATGGTTCTTACTGGACCTCTTGGGAGAACAGTTTAGATCTGATTGATAGAGTTATCCAGTATAAATAAAGTTAGTTTCGTTATATATAATCACTTGAAAATCCACATGGTTGGTGTTGTGAAAGAAACACACCAACACGCTTCCTTTGAATTAAGTTTGGTTTGAATTAAGTAATAGCAAAGATATATAAACTTTTCCGAGAATTTATTATGTACATGTGACATCAAAATTTGTAATCTAAAGCAAGGAAACGAAAAACTGCAAAAGATGTTACTTTGTACAGGTCATTTTAAGTGTTCTTTCAAATAAAACATGCATAGGTAGTTTAGACCAATTTTTTTTGCTTTTTTTTGTTTTGTTTTTTTGGGTTTTGTTGTTGTTGTTGTTGTTGTTGTTGTTGTTGTTGTTGTTGTTGTTGTTGTTGTTGTTGTTGTTGTTGTTGTTGTTGTTGTTGTTGTTGGTCGTTTGTTGTTGTTTCATCTTCTTTCTTTGTAGTTTGTTTTTTTAGGAGGACGCCTCGCATGGGTCTTCGTGTCCCGTTTGCGCCTTCTCCCTATTGGGTACACTATTTTTCTCATTTTCTTATAACATTTTCTTTATCTTATAACTTAGTCTTATTATTGTAGTATTTACTTTTGCTAATACCCAATAAAGTTGAAAAAAAAATAAAATTGTGTAAAAAAGGTTCAGAAATCCTTCATATAGTTGTTAGGTGACTGGTCGTTAAAGTACTTATGAAACGAAAATTAACTTTGTCTTATCTAACCCTTTATCGCCAAGTAGCCACTCCATTGACGAGTAAAATCGTCTGGCGTTAGCCAGAGTAAAATACTAAAGACATCGTTGGGCGATAAAGGGTTAACCGAGATGGTCTATTAACCCTTTATCGCCCAGTAGCCACTCCATTGACGAGTAAAATCGTCTGGCGTTAGCATTGGCCGCTGGGCGATTTTTTTCGGCAAGGGACAGAAATAGGCAGTTTGTACGTGAGGTTTCATTTAGAATAGAATTCTTTGCTGTTATTTAATACTGAATGGTGTAGCTATTATGCGATGAAACAAGCATTTCTAAAAATCATTATTAACTAGAGGACAGTCAGAGACTTCTTATACCTCCGCCTGCGGGTTATTAGAGATGTTTAAAAAGAAAACGAGCATCCAGAGTAAAACACTAAAGACATCGTTGGGCTATTATCAAACCAAATTAATTCGAAGGAAGCATGTGGATGTGTTTCTCCTACAACAGCAAACATGTAGAATTTTCAAGTGATTATGTTTGATAATATCAAAGATATATAACCTTCTCTGAGAACTCATTATGCATGTGTGACGTCAACATGTTTAATTTGCATATCAAACAAACTGAAATATATATAAATAAGTTTTGTGGAAACACCACGTGAAATATTTCTTTACGTGATGTTTCCACAAAACTTATTTATATTACTTTATCGCCATGAAAACGTTCAAAGAATTAAACTGAAATATCTCAAGAACGAAGCAAGGAAACGAAAAACTGCAAAAGATATTACTTGTCATTTTAAGTGTTCTTTCAAATAAGACAGACATAATTTTTGAATGTTATGTAGTAACTGTTGTTATATAATATTCCATTCACCCGAACTCGTGTTAGATAATGCACTCCCTTCTGTGAAGTAATTAGGACAGCTGCCATAGCAATTAAGACAGTATTATTTTGATCGTTTTAAACCACTGGGTGCCTGTTTTTTTCATAAAGCTATTGAAACCAGTCAACATTTGTAAAGTGCTTAGGAAACGAAACATATGAAAATCTTATCTCCGATATTTCACCATAGAAGTGGCGGTCTCTGACGATTCAAGAAAAATATTTTCCTCACCATAGAATCAAAGTCTTTAGGGAGCAGTCATTTTTAATGGCGGAGGGTGGGGCGGAAGATATTTGGAGGGGCTATGAAAATGTTTTAACCTACAAAAATAAATAAACTTTTTGGTGGGGGTCATGAAAATTACACCAAAGAAAATGAGGGGCTATAAAAAATTTATCATGTGTTTTAAAATATCTTCCACCCCGCACCCACTCCCACCCACAAAACTTTGCTTTACGTAAAGACATGGCCAAACGCTTTCAACATCGCATTCAACATTATTCAACATTGTTGAACGATGTTGAATAATGTTGAAAGCACGAGTGGCCAAATGAATTCAACATCGTTCAACACTCATGAATGACAATTAATTGAACGCGGGCTACCACGAAAGTTGGAATCGACAATATCCCGCATGGCGCATGTCTCTGTTCAACAAAGTTGAATGAAATGTGGCCAAATGCGTTCAACACCTTTCAACATTTTGAGAACAATAGAAATGTTGAACGCGTGTTGAACGAAAATTTGAACATGTCCAAATTTCGTTCAACATCATTCAACACCATTCAACAACGTTCAACACCATTCAATTCAACAGGGGTGGCCAAACGCTTTCAACATGTTGAATTCAACAATGTTGAGCGATGTTGAATGAAATGTTGAAAGCCTTTGGCCAGGCCTTAAAATACTGCCGACGCAGCACTCTCATTTTTTACTACACTCTTATAATAAATAAGTGTTAACCGCAACAAGGGTTGTGTATGCTATATTTACATGCAGAAAGTGTTTTAGAAGTCAATGTATTGTTCAACGTTATTGGGTGTTTGTGTATTTGTCGTAGTGTGGGGTTATTAGGGATTTTAAGATGCAAGGACGCGACGGCGGTTAAAACGCAAAATGAGTTTTACAATTTAAAGAAGTCACGGTTAACCGACTATTATATTTGATATAAAAGTAACTTGCTGCGTAGGCAGTGTAGAAACAACAATCGAAATATATAGTAAGGTTAGATATACTGCCGAAACCTTCGCTCAGAACGTTAGACTCCTACGTTCACTGTTTCGGCAGTATATCTAACCTTATTATATTTCGATTATTATATTTTATATTTGAAGCTAGTTTGTGACTTCCAAAACGCCCCAGTATTGCTAAAATGATTGTAGTGTCCCTATTGAATTCAATCTCAAGCAACATTCGTCATCTTTTGGCCGTTGACGTCGTCCTGAAGACGTGAAAATGTTCTAAGTGGCGTTGTATAAAGAACAAGGACGGTGTTATGATTACTCTGGGGACTAGAAATTATTCATTCTCTCGGTTTTGCAAAAAGAATTCTTTTGTTTAAAGGACGTCATCCTTGAGGTTGATGTCGTAGATCTTGAAGTCACTATTTGCAGCGAAGCGGCATATTTTGCTGAAAAGAGTTAATCGCAACAAGGCTTGTGATATCAGTAAAATTACACTGCAAATATTTTAGAAGTCAATGTATTGTTCAACGTTATTGGCCTGTTTGTGCATTTGTGGCAGTGTGGGCCGATTATTTGCGGTAAAGTGGCGTTATTAATAGGTGTTTTTGTCTAAATAAGTTTAACCGCAACATGTGTTGCGTATCACAACAATTTACAAGAAGCCAATATCTCAGTTCAGAAAACAACATATTTTTCTAGGTTTGCGTGGGTCGCTATTCGCAAATTTGGATTGTTTGAAAACCGCCCCTCTGGGCGAAAACAGTTCTTAACTTCAGGCAATTTGCCATCTTTTCTCGCACAAACAACCAAGTTTTTTTTTTAAAAGTTTAATTTGCCCGTAAACGTGACAAAAATGGAGAATCGAAGTGTTTTTGTGACAAGTTTTTGACTGGTTAGACGCTCTAACCATTGAGCTACTGAGGCTCGTCCATTCATATATAGCCAAATGTGTGCTCCTATAGCTTTTTAGTAACGGAAAACTGACATTTCGAGCAAAGCCCTTCATCATATTTCACTCTGACGATGAAGGGACTTTCAGTCAGTCAGTCAGTCAGTCAGTCAGTCAGTCAGTCAGTCAGTCAGTCAGTCAGTCAGTCAGTCAGTCAGTCAGTCAGTCAGTCAGTCAGTCAGTCAGTCAGTCAGTCAGTCAGTCAGTCAGTCAGTCAGTCAGTCAGTCAGTCCGCAGTCAGCAAGCAAATAAGTATATAAGCAAGCAAGTCCCTTGTTTTGGCAAAACTCTTTTGGCCAAAAACACCAATTAAAATTATCCCACTTCATCGCAAATAACCCCATACCACAAATAAACAACAGTCCAATATCTTTGCATGTGTTCCATTCGCTAAGATGACCCTCTTTGTGTCTCTCTGTAAGAGGTTTTATATACCACTGTATGGGGCAATTTCCTTTCATATTAAAAATAAAAACTAACAACAGCAGAGGAAGCTTAAAATAAATACAAAAAGACAACCTATTGTACTTGATTGACCTTGAGTCCTTGGCACAAACTATTTCCTAAGGGTATATACGTTATTTTCGATCGACCTATATGCGTGGAGAATGATGACAGTAGGTACCGTAAGCAAGTATAAGGCGAACGTCACGACGACGTCAATAGTGTTTTTCAACCAAAACAAGACGTTGAATAATTTGCAGCCCCAAGAGTAATCCCAACACCGTCCTCGTTGCACATACAACGTCAACTGAGGCGTTTTCCCGTTTTCAAGACAACGTTGTGGCAAGGAACAGCAAAAGTTGTTAGTTTACTTAAGGCCCGGTCAAACGAAGAGGAGAGTTGATGAGGGTCGATGAGAGTTGCAACTCTCGGTCGCGTTTGACCACCAACTCTCATCGACTCTCATGCACTCTTATCAACTCTCATCAACTTTGAGCTGGTTCAAATTTTAATGAGAGTTGATGAGAGTTTTTGCTCGTTTGACCGGTCATGAGAGTTGGCATATGAGAGTTCAGCGGCTAGCGGTTTGTACTTTGTAAAAACAGGCTCAACAAAAATGGCGAAGGAACGGAACGATCCTGAATGTATTTCTGAATGTATTTCGTGACAAGAAAAGGCAAGAATGCAAAATATATCTGTCTATTTATTTGTCCAGTACGAGATTGTAAAAATACGAACTTTGTTTACCTCGAAATTCGTTCCTAGTCTCCCTGCTACGCGCGGTAAATCCTACAACTCTCGTCAACTCTCATGGTCAACTCTCATCAACTCTCATCAACTCTCATCCTCGTTTGACCGGGGCATGAGAGTTGAGAAAACTCTCAGACAAACTCTCCCTTGCCAACTCTCATCAACTCTCATCCTCGTTTGACCGGGGCTTTAAGCGTTAATCTACTAGTCCGACACTCTATCAACTGAGCTGCATGGTCCAGTTGGGAGCTGGTGGTCGAATGATGGTACTTATATTTGATATTTCAAAACTGAAATCTAGTTTTTTCAATATCGAGAGACTTAATTCTGAGTTGGAAAAAAGCTGCGGGTATGCGGGTACCACCCGGAGGAAGGTTTACTTTAGTGAGGAAGGTTTAAAGTGAAAACACGTGAAACAACACATTCGGTAATCTGAGAAAGTTACAACTGACCAAGCAAGGTGTCGAAAAGAAAAGCGATTTGCAGCAAAACACTGGCTAACCAACAATTTATGCAGTACTGGTAGTGGCAGCAGTTACATGTGCGAGACATGTACGCTGATGTCTACTGTGATTTCTGTATCTTCGCAGCAGTCGAGGATAGTTAGTAGGCTGTCAGTCAGCAGCGGTCAGTTATTAGTATAGCTATTGTAGTATGCCAAAGCTTACCTATATAGGAAAACCTAGAAAACCAAGGTACTGTAAAAAGTCACGCAGTATTTATGAACGTTGCAAAACACAAAATTCTCGCTATATATTTTGAGGAAGGTTATCTAAACTTAAAAAACCATCCGGAGGAAGGTTGAATACTTTTTCCAGCTCTGTCAACTCTTCATCTTATGATGTTGGAATAATTATTATGGGACAGCTAACTCAGATGAAGAATAAATTTATTCCACGACCTGCTCCCAACTTGATCATATAGCTCAGTCGGTAGAGCGTCGGACTATAGTAAACCAAGGTCGTGGGTTCGAATCCCAGCCACGGTCAAGTAGAGTTTTTCTCAACTTACCCAGAATGGTTTGTCACTCGGAGTAACAACTAATATCATAACTCAAGTACATTATACAGACCAGGCCTGAACACAAACCCTAACTAGTTAGGAATTGGTGCATATTGGTCAGAACGAACTGATTACCAAGTATGTTCTAGGGATTTTAGGTGAAGCCACGGTCAAGCTCTCGGGAACGGCCTCCGTGGCTCAGTAATCAGAGCATTGCACTAGAATCGCAAGGTCGTGGGTTCAATTCCTGCTGGAAGGCCTGTGTAGTTGCATTTTTCGCAACTGGTCCCAGTTTGGTCTTAAAATGTATATATTCTACACTCGAATTTTCCTTCACCTAAAATCCCTAGAACATGCTATGTAATCGAGTGAAATGCCCAATATCACTTCTAATTACCAAGTACTTCACTGGATTCCTATAGGGCAGGGTTGCACTGGGATACACAATGTTGGACATGAGTTTATTTATTAAAGGTCTTTCAGTGACTCTGAAATAACCTTTACCAGGCCTACTCTGGGATTTTAACTCGCCGCGAGATAAGGCGAGGCTGTGCGCGAGATAAGGCGAGATAAGGCGATTTAAGGAAAAACGCAACTATTAACTCCCGCGAGTTAAGGCGATTTAAGGATAAACGCAACTATTAACTCCCGCGAGTTAAGGCGAGATAAGGCGATTTAAGGAAAAACGCAACTATTAACTCCCGCGAGATAAGGCGAGTTAAGGCGATTTAAGGAAAAACGCAACTATTAACTCCCGCGAGTTAAGGCGAGATAAGGCGATTTAAGGATAAACGCAACTATCAACTCCCGCGAGTTAATGCGAGATAAGGCAATTTAAGGAAAACCGCAACTATTAACCCCCGCGAGTTAATGCGAGATAAGGCGATTTAAGGAAAAATGCAACTATTAAGTCCCGCGAGTTAAGGCGAGATAAGGCGATTGAAGGAAAAACGCAACTATTAACTCCCGCGAGTTAATGCGAGATAAGGCGATTTAAGGAAAAATGCAACTATTAACTCCCGCGAGTTAAGGCGAGATAAGGCGATTTAAAGAAAAACGCAACTATTAACTCCCGCGAGTTAAGGCGAGATAAGGCGATTGAAGGAAAAACGCAACTATTAACTCCCGCGAGTTAATGCGAGATAAGGCGATTTAAGGAAAAATGCAACTATTAACTCCCGCGAGTTAAGGCGAGATAAGGCGATTTAAGGAAAAATGCAACTATTAACTCCCGCGAGTTAAGGCGAGATAAGGCGATTTAAGGAAAAACGCAACTATTAACTCCCGCGAGTTAAGGCGAGATAAGGCGATTTAAAGAAAAACGCAACTATTAACTCCCGCGAGTTAAGGCGAGATAAGGCGATTTAAAGAAAAACGCAACTATTAACTCCCGTGAGTTAAGGCGAGATAAGGCGATTTAAAGAAAAACGCAACTATTAACTCCCGCGAGTTAAGGCGAGATAAGGCGATTTAAAGAAAAACGCAACTATTAACTCCCGCGAGTTAAGGCGAGATAAGGCGATTTAAAGAAAAACGCAACTATTAACTCCCGCGAGTTAAGGCGAGATAAGGCGATTGAAGGAAAAACGCAACTATTAACTCCCGCGAGTTAATGCGAGATAAGGCGATTTAAGGAAAAATGCAACTATTAACTCCCGCGAGTTAAGGCGAGATAAGGCGATTTAAGGAAAAATGCAACTATTAACTCCCGCGAGTTAAGGCGAGATAAGGCGATTTAAAGAAAAACGCAACTATTAACTCCCGCGAGTTAAGGCGAGATAAGGCGATTTAAAGAAAAACGCAACTATTAACTCCCGCGAGTTAAGGCGAGATAAGGCGATTTAAAGAAAAACGCAACTATTAACTCCCGCGAGTTAAGGCGAGATAAGGCGATTTAAGGAAAAACGCAAACTGTTAACTCCCGCGAGTTAAGGCGAGATAAGGCGAGAAAAATGCAACTATTAACTCCCGCGAATTAAGGCGAGATAAGGCGATTTAAGGAAAAACGCAACTATTAACCCCCACGAGTTAAGGCGAGATGAGGCGAGTTAAGATTCCAGAGTAGGCCTTTTACCATATGCAAGGCTTAACCGATAATCATGCAGGTTCAATTACGTTTGATTCCTGAAAGGATAGTGAGGCTGAATGCTTGATGAACGTCCACAAAACGTCTGTTCCATTACACCAAGCTCACAAACGTACCACATGCACTACATGTATATGTCACAAGTTGTCATATTACCTAAACTACATCTCCTACTATGCAAACCCTTAGCGCTACCACTTCGGAAGCAGATGACTATGAATTTGCAACCTTAGCTCTCCATCTGAGCCTCAGTGGCTCAATGGTTAGAGCGTCTAACTGGTCATTAGAAGGTTGCAGGTTTGAACCTCGTCTGGGGGGCTCAGAAATCGTTTCTGAGTAATTGAGCTTGGTGAACGTCCACCAAACGTCTGTTACATTACACAAACCTCGCAAACGTACCATGCACATGCACTACATGTATATATGTACAACTTATCATATCATCTCAACTACATCTTCTCAAATATTCAAACGCTATCACTTAAGAGCACATATGACTATGAATTTACAACCTTAGCTCTCCACCTGAGCTTCAGTGGCTCAATGATTAGAGAGTCTGAAAGGTCTGGTCATTAGAAGGTTGCAGATTCGATTCCTATATGGGGCTTAGAAATCTTTTCTGAGTATTTGTACCAAATGACTGTTACATAAATTAATTACACCAAGCTTACAATGACTGCATGTATATGAGAATAAAATAATCAGCAGTAAAATCGAGTAAAATAACAAACTGAAAGAGACCATTTTGGGCAGTTCAGACAAAAACCAGAAGAAATATAGTAAGATTTGAGTACTGCCGAAATTATTGAATGTAGATTAATTTCTAAGGTTTCAAGCGAAGGCCCTTCGTCAGAGTTGGCAATAGAATGTCTGAGGGTTCTCTCTTTGATGAGTAAAATCGTCTGGTGTTAGACAGAGTAAAACAATAAAGGAGTCATTTTTGGTCAGCTGAGGCAGGAATGGGTTTAATCACTTGTCAACCCATTGCTGCCTAGGATGTCTGAGGGTTCTCTCTTTGATGAGTAAAATCGTCTGGTGTTAGACAAAGTAAAACAATAAATGCACTGTTCTTTGGGCAGCTCAGGAAGGAATGGGTTAATCACTTGTTACCCCAATGCTGTCTAGAATGTTTGAGGGTTCTCGCTTTGATGAGTAAATTCGTCTGGTGTTAGACAGTGTAAAGGAATAGATGTACTGTTTTTGGTCAGCTCAGCCAGGAATGGGTTAATCACTTGTTACCCCCATTGTTGCATATGATTTCTGAGGGTTCTTCCTTTGATGAGTGAAATCATCTGGCATTAGAGTAAATTAAACAGAGATTAATGACTTGACAATCCACTGCTGTCTAGAATAGTTCTTTAGACAGAGTTTTAAAATAATCTGGCATTAGCCTTTAGACAGAGTAAAATAATCTGATGTTAGCCTTTAGACAGAGGAAAATACTCTGGTGAGTAAAATAATCTGATGCTAGCCTTTAGACAGAGGAAAATACTCTTGTGAGTAAAATAATCTGATGTTAGCCTTTAGACAGAGTAAAATACTCTGGTGTTAGCCTTTAGACAGAGTAAAATACTCTGATGTTAGCCTTCAGACAGAGTAAAATACTCTGATGTTAGCCTTTCGACAGAGTAAAATAATCTGATGTTAGCCTTTAGACAGAGTAAAATACTCTGGTGTTAGCCTTTAGACAGAGTAAAATACTCTGATGTTAGCCTTTAGACAGAGTAAAATACTCTGATGTTAGCCTTTAGACAGAGTAAAATAATCTGATGTTAGCCTTTGGACAGAGTAAAATAATCTAGTGTTGGCCTTTAGACAGAGTAAAATAATCTAGTGTTGGCCTTTAGACAGAGTAAAATAATCTAGTGTTGGCCTTTAGACAGAGAAAAATACTCTGTCTCTGGTGTTAGCCTTTAGACAGAGTAAAATAATCTGATGTTTAAGCCTTTAGACAGAGTAAAATACTCTGATGTTAGCCTTTAGACAGAGTAAAATAATCTGATGTTAGCCTTTAGACAGAGTAAAATAATTTGGTGTTAGCCTTTAGACAGAGTAAAATAATCTGATGTTAGCCTTTAGACAGAGTAAAATAATCTGATGTTAGCCTTTAGACAGAGTAAAATACTCTGATGTTAGCCTTTAGACAGAGTAAAATAATCTGGTGTTAGCCTTTAGACAGAGTAAAATAATCTGATGTTATAGCCTTTAAACAGAGTAAAATAATCTGGTGTAAGCCTTTAGACAAAGTAAAATACTCTGATGTTAGCCTTTAGACAGAGTAAAATAATCTGGTGTTAGCCTTTAGACAGAGTAAAATAATCTGATGTTAGCCTTTAGACAGAGTAAAATACTCTGATGTTAGCCTTTAGACAGAGTAAAATACTCTGATGTTAGCCTTTAGACAGAGTAAAATAATCTGATGTTAGCCTTTAGACAGAGTAAAAATACTAAAATACTCTGGCATTATCCTTTAGACAGAGTAAAATTTAATGATTGGCGTTAGACAGAGTAAAACAATAAAGGGGTTATTTTTAGACAGAGTAAAATTTAATGATTGGCGTTAGACAGAGTAAAACAATAAAGGGGTTGTTTTTTACTAGCTTTAAGGCAGAAACAGGTTAATAACCCACTGCTGTCTGCCACAATGTCTGAGGGTTCTCTTTTTCTGAAGAGTAAAATAATCAGGCATTAGCCCTTAGGTAGAGTAGAATAGTCTATGCATTAACTATGTCTAGTGTTAGACAGAGTTAGATTAAAAAAGGGTCCATTTTTGACTAGCTCAGGCAAGAATGGGTTATATAATCACTTATTAACTTAAATCTTGTATATGCCTCTAAACCATGCCCTTAGCAACAGACAACAACTGACACAACGTGAAGCAAATGAAGACTTGATTGTATTGTTGAAATGCAAAAGTGTGCAGAAATTTCTAGGTCTCTTTCCTAGATCCCAAGACAGATTAGATCTCCACACAGATTAGATCTCCCCATTAAACACTTTAATTCAGAACACTCCCAGCTATTTTGACAGCTGGGCAACCATATCATTAGCAACCACTCTCTACACTATCAGATATCAAAGTTGAAAGGAAATACTACATATGGTAGAGCTTTAGCTCTTACAAAAAAAATCCTATAGGATTTATTCTAGGCTAGCCTGGTCTTCACATGGGACTCGTGTCCTGTTGATCATCCCTTCAATCATGTTCAAGTATTGCATTCTTTATTTACTCTATATTTGCATTCTTGCATGGTTGTAAAGTTAATAAATAAAATCTGTCAAACTTAGATCTATTCAGTATTAATTGCATGGTATTTAAGAAATAGATTCTAACATTTTCCAGAGGGGAAGTTTGGGGGAACGAGAAATTACAGTGGATCAATGGTGAATACATGTAGTGGGGTTTCTGTACAAATTCTAATTACTGTAGAATGATAGTGCATTGGATGGCATAATTTTTCTGTGTTTTGTATAGAGCATTAGATCAACCAATCACCACCAAGTGTTTTTAAAATGTTATAAAAGTAGCATGCTGCGTAGGCAGTGTAGAAACAACAATCGAAATATAGTAAGGTTAGATATACTGCCGAAACAGAGAACGTAGGAGTCCAACGTTTCAAGCGAAGGCCTTTCGTCAGAGAGAAACGTAAAGAGTTGTTTACACTCTTTACATTTCTCTCTGACGAAGGGCCTTCGCTCAAAACGTTAGACTCCTACATTCTCTGTTTCAGCAGTATATCTAACCTTACTATATTTCAATTTTTAAAATGTTATTTTATAAAGTCACTTCGACTACCCTTAGTCAAGTTCTCACAATTAAAATTTCTCTTCAATTCTCTTCAATTAAAATTTAATCATAAGAATTAATAAAAAATGTATGAATTTCATTACAAAACATTTGGAGGCTGTAAGAACAGGGAGATATCAGCAAAACATGAATATAAACACAGCACTATTAACCATTAACACCCTGAAAATAATCTTGCATTCTTATCTTAATGTAGATATTTAACCTTGCTGTAATAATTTTAAATAATAGTCATTCATATACATATAGATTAATTGCCAGCTGTGGGTCAATTGAATGAATTTATTAATGGAATTAAAACAGTGTGTGGTCTCAGTCATTTTTAGCACTTATAAATTAAAATTAGTATACCAAATTATTATTGAAATCTCGGTCTGAGAACAGAGCATAGAAATTAATATATCCATGTGATATTCTAGCTTTTAATTAATTTTCAATACCAAATCAAATAATCACAAACTTCCAACATGACACAATTAGGAAATTTCAAAATTTGGATGAATATTCTTTTCTGATTTAATTACATATTGTCTTGCATGATTTATGGGCCTGCAAATAGGAATATATAAGAATGCAAAAAAATATATAGAAAACTAGTCATGGACATTAACACTTTGAAGCCAGACGATGAGTCTTTAGTATTTTATTCTGGCTAACACCAGAGTATTTTATTCAGCACAGGGAGAGGTCCAGACCTCAAAGTGTTAATTCTGCAAAGAAATGCACATTTCGAACATTATTTAGCCAAAGAAACCAAGTTATTTCATACCCATTAATTGCAGCTACTTCTATAGGCTGACTGACAATTTTTTCCCTTTCACGACAATGTCTAGTATATATTAACAGACAGAGGAAAATAAATCTAGCATTTTAGAAATGTTGGCAAGTTCCAGCAGATTAAAGTTGACAAGAATAATTCACAAGCCAAATTTAAATTTGTTCTGAATTTCAGTTTGACCAGGTCAGGTTAGTGTATAAGCCAGGCAGAAAGCATGCTAGTGGTTCACGTTTATGTATAAGCTAGGCAGTAAACATGCTAGTGGTTCATACCCTTCACTTGTGGCTCAGGCCAGGAAAACCTGAATATGCTAAAATTTTCAATGATAGTACACAACACTTTATAACATTGCACTATTCTTTATATGTACAAATACAATTTTTTTAAATTTTAAAAGCATTTTTGAAAAGCAGAACAGATAAATTTTGTGTAATTTATTGACAATGTTGAAGGATGATTAACAAACGGAAATCGCAACCATAATCCTTGAGCTAACAGGAAACTTTTAAAAACACTATTCCACTCAGACACAGCAGCCAGCTGAAAATTTTAAATCCCTTGACCTCAAGGTCATGTTTCCCCCCCTTTTTAGGAAATATGTACTACATGTATCTGTGATCTTTAAGAGATAACATAACACACTTACCAGTAATATGTCGACGTTTATACCCCTTGTTACAAATACTCGAACATTTGAGCCAAGGTCCTGTTTTCCACTGATAAGAATTATATGTGAATCCTTTACATACCCCATTATCCATCATAGTTTCCTGTCTCGGGTCACAGTTTGATGTGTATACAATAACTCGGACACTAACATCATGGTTTTTCTCAAGGTGTTGACCATTTCCCCAACCATCACCAATTAATATACCATATCCGTGTTTGGTACCACTTACTCGCTGCGGCAACCATATTCGTACACTGTTCTTGTTGTACGCATACAGGATACCACCATACCCCTTGTAGTTACTATCTGTTGACATCACAGCGCCTGTGCCTTCGAAAATTAAACCCTTGTCACCACTTCGACCTTGAACAATCACAAGACTGGGTAGCATATTTAGTCTGTGTTCAACTTCCCAAAATGATCTTTTTCCACCTTGAGAACTTAAATGTGTCCAGTCTGTTGTATACGATGGTACTGGGAATTTCAATACCCAGGCAAATATATACACCAAACATTTTGAGGTATTTTCTGCATACTGTTCCAAGCCCCAACCATGTTCGACAAAAACACAACCTGTCCTTTTTGACTGTTTATTTGGCATCCAAAGTCGTATCACTTTTTCGTTGTATGCAAAAATCACTCCCCCATAGCCTTTTTTCTCCACATTCTGGCTAGATGTGATGGCGTTGAACCAAAAACCGTGATTTGGACTTTTGGGGTCTGAAGTCAAAGGGGTCACCCTCACCATGACTCGTTCCGGTATTTGGGCCAGTTTGTGCTCCAACTCGAAGAATACTCGATTAGACAATTTGTCGACGACCACGCTTGTTTGAAAAGTCGGTACTGGTCCAATATTCCATACCTCAACAAACACAACAGCCTCTTCACTGCGTTGACTATATTTTTCGCCACCCCAACCTCGGCCAACAAAAATAATCCTGCCGTTCACGTTGGCTTTCCCAAACTGCGACGGTACCCAAATTCGTACATAGTTCGAGTTGTAAGCGTAAATAAATCCTCCGTAATGATAGTTGTGTGCGTTTAATTTCCTTGCAGAAACTTGGCCAGATCCAACTCCTTCAAAACAAAATCCAACATTCACGCCACTCAAGACCTTCGCGTAAACACGAACATGGAAAGGCCTTCGGTTTTGGCCAGTAAAGACCTCTCGGAACGAAGCACTGCCGTTATTTGAACGAATGTGAAAAGACGTTTTGAAGTCCGGGTTAGAGAAAGCACTGAGTCTTGCCCCATTGTACAACAACGTTGAAAAGCCCAACGTAGTGTTATAAAAGAGAACCAAGACAAAAGCGAACGTTCTACGTCGCGACATTGGGACTTGAAACAACGGGCTTTCTGGAAGCTATCAAACAATCCAAAGTGGCCGTCAAGGTCTGTGCTTTCTCGAGTGGTTGAAACGATTGACAGTACATAAAAAACCCATGCTTTCTTTGTTCATAATGGTACTCTCTTCATAATATTATTCCAGACACCGCGGTTTCATGTTTTTATACTGACCGCAGGTAAACACATGTAACCTGGCCTTGTTTTTCAAACTGGTCGGCCGTTAGTCGGAATAGAATCGGATACACTCATAAACCGCCTGAAAATAATCGGAAATACTCGGAAAGTGACGTCACCGCCCCCAAAACAACTTCTTTAAAATGGTTTGGAACGAACTGTTCTAGAACAATTAAAAGAAATTAAAAATAGAAAAACAAAAACAGTTACAAAAAAAACGTTAAAAACAATTTCATAATTTTTTTCATGATTTTTGAAGCGGGATGTCAGTCCACGGGCAATTCCGATTACCGTCCGAACCAAAAACATCGAGATGGCTGAATTGGATACTCCAGGGTAATTTTTAACCCGGAAGAATATGTGAGAGCTGAGTATTTGAATATTTAGAAAGTTTCACAACGCACATTGGTTGTCATTTACAGCCTTTTAATTAGCTAGTAGTTCTTCCTTTTGTTTTTATAACAGTATATTGAGTAATTTCCGAGGTATTTTCTACAACAATATTTTCTGTTACCAATGAGCCCAGGTTATTTGTTAAAATCGATAGTTTGAACGATGGTATCTAAGAACAACCGAACCAGCATAATATACAAGACAGTCAAGACTTCTGAGAAATGTTTATGGTGTCAACATTTGACGATTTCACGTCCAAAGAACCGTTTGATTAACGTTATATCAAGACCTTCTCTTTAAGTTAACCTGTTGATTGAACTACAGAATGGTATAAGTAAGTTTGGAGTGAAATATTGAAAGGAATATGAGCGGTGGTCTTGCTCCAAGCAAATCAACAATATATGTGGGAAATTTACCATATTCTTTAACTAACAACGATTTACACAAGGTTAGAAACAGGGATTCATTATTTTGGATTTTATAATTGTACTGCGATTGTTGCATGGCCACTCTAGCTAAATTTCCCAAGAGAACATTTAATATGTATATGTGTGTGTGTGTATATATATATATATATATATATATATATATATATATATATATATATATATATATATGTTCTAGGGATTTTGGGTGAAAGAAAATTTGAGTGTAGGGCATTGCTGAGAGCTTGATCATGAGTTCTATATATATAATAAGGTGGTAATGCCAGGAGAGAATTGGGTATATTATAAGTAATAGTGGGCATTTCACTCGATTACACAGCATGTTCTAGGGATTTGGGGTGAAAGAAAATTTGAGTGTAGAATATATACATTTTAAGACCAAACCAGGACCAAAAATGCAACTACACAGGCCTTCCAGCAGGAATTGAACCCACGACCTAGTGATTCTAGTGCAATGCTCTGACCACTGAGCCACAGAGGCATTGCCCAAGAGCTTGATCACGAGTTCTACATATGTAATAAGGTGGTAATGCCAGGAGAGAATTGGGTATATTATAAGTAATATTGGGCATTTCACTTTGATTACACAGCATGTTCTAGGGATTTAGGGTGAAGGAAAATTCGAGTTTTTAAGTGGGCTAAGCTTACCTCAAAATGTTGAGTGTCGTAATTGTCAGTTTCAGGTGGGGTGAAAATGCTGAGTGTTGCACCTGTCAGTTTCAAGTGGGGCACCTGAAGATCGCCCCATGTGAAACTGACAGCTGCGACACTCAACATTTTGATGTAATCCCACTTAAACTATACTATATTCACTCTACCTTTATGGTATTGAGCACTTTCCAACATTCCGTGAACAAAATCACAGGTGCTCGTTTATATATATATATATATATATATATATATATATATATATATATATATATATATATATAGTTCAATCTACAGACACGTGTTTCGCTGTACTACAGCTCATCAGTGTAGCTTGGAACAATCTGAATGAATTTCATCAATTACTTATACACATGCGATCGTCGGTGACAACCGCATGTGGGACAGCATCAGAGGAGTACATTCAGATAGCGTGAAGTGCACATGGGCCCAGAGTGCTCAAACTTCCACAAGGGTAGTGAGCGTATATATATATATATATATATATATATATATATATATATATATATATAGTTTAATCAATTCATGACGTTTCGACAATTTATTAAGTCTTCTTCAAATAACAACTAGTACATTTCGAGTCAGGTAAATGTACTAGTTGTTATTTGTTCTCAAGCTTTATACTCAAAAAAATGTCTGAGTATCCCTGACCGGAGACAGAGGCTGTGCCGACTGAGCTACTGGGAGAGAGCGTCTGTCTAGAAATCAGAAGTTCGCGGGTTCGAATCCTAAAGTATAAAGCTTGAGAACAAACTTTACTCATATATATATATATATATATATATATATATATATATATATATATATATATTTATTTATTTAAGAAATAGAAAATATTTTCCATCAATAGAGTTATAGAAGCACAAAGGGAAGTTTGGGAGAATGAGAAATTATATTATAAATTTTAATTAGAATGATGGTGTACCTATTGGATGGCATAATCTTTCCATTGGATGTTTTCCATAGTTATAGAACATGGCTTTTAACCAATCACGTGTGTTTTAAAAATGTTTAATATTTTATATATATATATATATATATATATATATATATATATATATATATAGCCACAGAGGGTGTTGCCAAGAGCTTGATCGCGATTTCTGTATATAATGGCTCAGTGGTCAGAGCATTGCATAGAATCGCAAGGTCGTGGGTTCAATTCCTGCCAGAAGGCCAGTGTAGTTGCATTTTTTGCAACTGGTCCAGGTTTGGTCTTAAAATGTATATATTCTACACTCGAATTTTCCTTCACCCAAAATCCTTAGAACATGCTATGTAATCGAGTGAAATGCCCAATATTACTTATAATATACCCAATTCTCTCCTGGCACTACCACCTTATTATATACAGAACTCGCGATCAAGCTCTCGGCAACGCCCTCCATGGCTCAGTGGTCAGAGCATTGCACTAGAATCGCAAGGCCGTGGGTTCAATTCCTGCCGGAAGGACTGTGTAGTTGCATTTTTCGCAACTGGTCCCGGTTTGGTCTTAAATGTATATATTCTACACTCGAATTTTCCTTCACCCAAAATCCTTAGAACACTATATATATAAGATGTGGAAATACATAAGAGAAGGAAGCTTAACAGTTATATTTAGGTCAGTAGCAGCATGAAGGGTTATACACTGATGGTAATGCTGTGTGGACCTATTAAACCATCATTAAATTAACAAGACTTGTTTCTTGTATATATACATTTGAAATCAACAAAAAAAATTAAGTAGCCTGTTCGCCTAGTCTAGATGGCCCTGCTCTTAAGAGTCTCTCCTAGCTCATTTCCTGTCCATTAGGAACAGTTCTCTCAGATTGGACTGCTTGTCAACTATTCTTGCAGAGCAAGTGCCTGTGTTACTTTGAGCAAGTCCCCACAAGTAGACTGTCCACAGGCTTTTACTTTCTAGATATACAGTATTATATATTTTGATTCACAGTGTTTCCTTTCTGAGAAACATTACAAAGTTATTAAGTTTACATTAATATTTGAAAATAGAAAAGAAAAAGAAATTAAAAAAAAGAATTCCATTGTAATTTGCTTATACACCCATTCCTGCTACAAACAACCCCTTTATTTTTTTTACTCTGTCTAATGCCAGATTGTTTTAGTCTGTCCTGGTCTGTCTTAATGCCAAATGATTTTACTCATCAAAGGAAGAACCTTCAGACATCCTAGGCAGCAATGGTTAACAAGTGATTAACCCATTCCTGTCTGAGCTGGCTGAAAACAACCCTCTTTATTGTTTTACTCTAACATCAGACTGTTTTAATACTCTGTCTAATGCCAGATACGATTTTACTCATCAAAGAGAGAACCTTCAGACATCCTAGGCAGCAATGGTTAACAAGTGATTAACCCATTCCTGCCTGAGCTGACCAAAAATTGCCCCTTTATTGTTTTACTCTGTCTAGCACCAGACGATTTTACTCATCAAAGAGAGAACTCTCAGACATCCTCTAGAGGCTGCAATGGTTAACAAGTGATTAACCCATTCCTGTTCTGAGCTGGCCAAAAACAACCCCCTTTATTGTTTTACTCTGTCTAATGTTCAATGATTTTTCTTGTCAGAGGAATAACCCTAAGATATCCTTAAGGCAGCAATGAGTTAACAAGTGATTAACCCATTCCTGCCTGAGCTGGTCAAAAATTGCCCCATTATTGTTTTACTCTGTCTAGCACCAGACGATTTTACTCATCAAAGGAAGAACCCTCAGACATCCTCTAGAGGCAGTAATGGGTTAACAAGTGATTAACCCATTCCTGCCTGAGCTAGGCAGCAATGGGTTAATTAATACTGTACTAGGTTTTACAAAATCATGTAATTACAAATTTGAGACTGGTCTTGCATTCATCCTATTTCTGACACTGTGTAAACAATGGAACCATACTTAATAGGAGACTGGTTCTGAATTTGCCTTCTATGTAAACACTGGCCAGGAACCATACTAATTCAACACCAATTCACTGCGTAAACAGGCTCTAATTGCATGGTACAAGATTAACAAGTTGCAATTTAGGTCATTTGCACAATTACATTTGATAAGGTTGGGTGACTAGGAGCACTTGGATACTAGCTAAGGATTCTGGTAGTTGTACCATGATCACCTTAGCATCATGTGAGTAGAGTTGTTGATCTCTCCTGTGCCTCGAGGGTTTTTCACCGGGTTTTCCAGTTTTCCTCCCAATGCTAAATCAACATCATATTTTCCCCAATTAATTCTACTAACTAGTTCCATCATAAGATGAGGGTCATTGATTGGGTTCTCAATATCTAAGTATTCTTGTAATGTTCTGACAGTAACAACCTTCCAAAAGTAGTGACCCCCCCAAAAGTAACAGTAAAATTGGACGGCTCTTAATAAATCCCAGTAATACCTAGTGACCCCCCCCCCCCCTGAAAGTAGCAACCCCCTGAACGTAACGACTACCTGAAAGTAACGGCTACCCAAAATTAACAGCTTACCTGAAAGTAATGACTACCCAAAAGTAATGACTGCCCAAAAGTAACGACCCCCTGAAAGTTGTGACCCCCTGAAAGTAATGACCCCCTGAAAGTAATGACCCCCTGAAAGTAACGATCCCCTGAAAGTAACGACCCCCTGAAAGTAACGATCCCCTGAAAGTAACGACCCCCTGAAAGTAACGATCCCCTGAAAGTAACGACCCCCTGAAAGTAACGACCCCCTGAAAGTAAAGACCCCCTGAAAGTAACGACCCCCTGAAAGTAAAGACCACCTGAAAGTAACGACCCACTGAAAGTAACGACCACCTGAAAGTAACGACCCACTGAAAGTAACGGCCACCTGAAAGTAACGGCCACCTGAAAGTAACGACCCCCTGAAAGTAACGACCCCCTGAAAGTAACGACCCACTGAAAGTAACGACCCCCTGAAAGTAACGACCCCCTGAAAGTAACGACCCCCTGAAAGTAACGACCCCCTGAAAGTAACGACCCCCTGAAAGTAACGACCCCCTGAAAGTAACGACCACCTGAAAGTAACGACCACCTGAAAGTAACGACCACCTGAAAGTAACGACCACCTGAAAGTAACGACCACCTGAAAGTAACGACCACCTGAAAGTAACGACCCCCTGAAAGTAACGACCCCCCTGAAAGTAACGACCCCCTGAAAATAACGACCACCTGAAAGTAACGACCCTCTGAAAATAACGACCACCTGAAAATAACGACCACCTGAAAATAACGACCCCCTGAAAATAACGACCACCTGAAAGTAACGACCCTCTGAAAATAACGACCACCTGAAAGTAACGACCCCCTGAAAGTAACGACCCCCTGAAAGTAACGACCCCCCGAAAGTAAAACCCCCTGAAAGTAACGACCCCCTGAAAGTAACGACCCCCTGAAAGTAACGATCCCCCGAAAGTAACGACCCCCTGAAAGTAACGACCACCTGAAAGTAACGACCCCCTGAAAGTAACGACCCCCTGAAAGTAACGACCACCTGAAAGTAACGGCTACCTGAAAGTAACGACCCCCTGAAAGTAACGACCCCCTGAAAGTAACGACCCCCTGAAAGTAACGATCCCCCGAAAGTAGTATTAAATCCTATTTTAAACAATTGTTGGTAGTAGTTTGCGGGTTTTATGAGATAGAGCGTGTACCGGCGTAAAATATAACGATTTTAGCACCCCTAAAGTAACGACTCCTAAAGGCTTCAGTCTAATTCCTAAAGTAACGACAGTTCAGGCAGCCTAGGATGTCTGAGGGTTCTCTCTTCGATGAGTAAATCATTTGACGTTAGACAGTTAAATCAGATGAGTAAATCATCTGGCTTTATACAGGGGCTGTTTTGGTCCTGCTCAGGCAGGAAATGGATGAGCCCCACCCTTGCACTACACCACTGTAGCAGTCGAATTAAGACCTGACACCATGCCAACCAAAATACTGAACAAACGTTCATTTAGGTGGAGAGTAGCGGCTGTAGTTCGCGGCCGGTTGCCCGGCTTCTAGTCTGTGAGTAGTCCTTAACACAAGTACCTGTGGACACTTGAACTTCCGTTATTAACATTTCACATGATGTGCCCTTGACTAGTGTACAGCCGAAAATATTGAACGTGGTTTCTAACGTTCCGAGCGAGTTCTTTCTCTCTGACGAAGGACCTTCGCTCGAAACGTTACAAACCACGTTCAATATTTTCGGCTGTACACAAACCTTACTATATTTCGATTTGTATTTCAACACTGCCTACGCAGCATACTACTTTTATTAGCCGAAACTGTATTGCCCGGTACTTTGAGAAAGAATGCAGGCTTTTCCGGATACAAGGACTAGCTCTTCACTTGAAGACTGCATTCATCTAAAGGTCATTATCAGTAACTTCCCTTTCTTACCTTATAAAAGTATTAAGAGTGATATTAAATGATGGTGTATTTATACATTCAAATTTCAAGATACGTTATCGCACGGACTCGCCTTGTCTCTTAAGAGATACACTTGTTCAATCTATGTTAGTCGCGAGAGTAAGGTTAAGCTTTCCCAAGGCTTCTGTAGTGATTCAGGTTCCGCGTTGTCTCTACAACGTAAAAATGCTTTTTCTACGTTGTCAACAGTCACGACGGCATGAAAATTACTCTTAAATTCTATTGTTCAAACACGTTGCCGTAGTCGTTGTGTTTCCTTAAAGTCCCTAATCTAAAGCTACGGTTACACACACCGATTTGTGGCGCAAGGTATTGCGAGATAAATCGGTCACCCGGCTACACACATCAATTTATGTTGAAGAATCAAGTTTAAAAATACACCAAGGATGGGCGGAGCTTGAACCAAAGAAATTTGGCATGATTGCAACACAAATCAGCGACAGGTATATGTTACACTTGTCGATTTGTGCGGCGTTGCAGATTTTCATTGCAAGTTTTTGATCCCTTATCAAAAACTTGCAATGCTCCAGCAACGCATAAGTCGATGTCGACTGGGTATGTGACACACACCGATTTATCTCGGAATGCCGTTGCGACACAAATTGGCGACATAAATCGGTGTGTGTAACCGTAGCTTTATTATACCATCACGTTTCTCTCCTGATGAAGGGCCTTCGCTCGAAACGTTAGAAAGTATAACGTTCAATAATTTCGGCAGTATTCAAACCTTAGATTTCGATTTGTATTTCAACACTGCCAACGCAGCACACTAGTAATATATTTTACTCTTATTACAGTTCCCTTTCTTTTATAAAATAACATTTGAAAGCGCACGGAACGTTTTAAAACCATGTTTCTTATAACTCTATGGACAACATGGAAAAATTACGGCGTAAATTTCTTTAAGCTATTTTCCTCAGACTGTAACCTCCAGTAACATACTCTAACCATTGTACATACGTGTACAACCTGTAACCTGGTGGCCAGTAAGATGCTCTAACCACTGAGCTACTGAGATGACAGAGTGTAGGTTACATGTGTGTACAACTCATAACCTTCGGATCACTGGTGAGATGCTCTAACCATTGAGCTACTGGGACTCATATGGCAGAGTGTAGGTTACATGTGTGTACAACTAGTAACGTTCTGATCACTCGTGAGATGCTCTAACCATTGAGCTACTAGAGACTGAGATGACAGAGTGTAGGTTACATGTGTGTACAACTCCTAACCTTCTGATCACTTGTGAGATGCTCTAACCATTGAGCTACTGAGACTGAGATGACAGAGTGTAGGTTACATGTGTGTACAACTAGTAACCTTCTGATCACTCGTGAGATGCTCTAACCATTGAGCTACTGAGACTGAGATAACAGAGTGTAGGTTACATGTGTACAACTCCTAACCTTCTGATCACCAGTGAGATGCCCTGATCATTGAACTTAGGTTACATGTGTGTACAACCTGCAACCTTCTGATCACTGGTGGGATGTTCTAACCATTGAGCTACTGAGACTCAGATAGGAGAGTGTAGGTTACAGTAACCTTCTGATCACCAGTGAGACACTCTAAGACTTGCCCTATTGTTTTGTTGCTTTGTAGATATTTGAAAAGTATGGAAAGGTTGTCAAGTAGGTGGTATTACATATTTTTCTGTAATTGCTGTTACTTTTTGGTGCAATGACGTGGCATGTATGCAACTTGTCTCGCAACAGCACTGATGGATAACATGCTGTACAATGGTCAAGATCGTTGTGAGACAAGTTGCACGAACCATTGCAGTGTGTAACATGCTGTGCAATGGTCAAGATCGTTGTGAGACAAGTTGCACGAACCATTGCAGTGTGTAACATGCTGTGCAATGATCAAGATCATAGTGAGACAAGTGAACCATTGCAGTGTGTAACATGCTGTGCAATGATCAAGATCATAGTGAGACAAGTGAACCATTGCAGTGTGTAACATGCTGTGCAATGATCAAGATCATTGTGAGACAAGTGAACCATTGCAGTGTGTAACATGCTGTGCAATGGTCAAGATCATTGTGAGACAAGTTACATGAACAATTGCAGTGTGTAACATGCTGTGCAACGTAGGAGTCTACGTTCTCTGTTTCGGTAGTATATCTAACCTTACTATATTTCGATTGTTGTTTCTACACTGCCTACGCAGCACGCTACTTTTATTACACGAACTATTGCACTGTATTGTATATCTTCGTATAGGGTGACCATTGTCAGGGACAAGATTACTCGAGAAAGTAAAGGCGTTGCCTTCGTTCTATTCTTGGAAAGAGAATCTGCGCATCAGGCGGTCAGCGCCATCAACAAAAAACAGGTTTGAGAATAATGAATACACACTATGAAACGAAAATTAAGTTTGTCTTATTTGAAAGAACACTTAAAATGATAGAGTAAAATCTTTTGCAGTTTTTCGTTTCCTTGCTTCGTTCTTGAGATATTTCAGTTTGTTTGATATGTAAATTAAACATTTTGACGTCACATGTGCATAATGAGTTATCAGAGAAGGTTATATATCTTTGCTATTATCAAACATAATCACTTGAAAATTCTACATGTTTAGTGTTGTGAGAGAAACACATACACATGCTTCCTTCTAATAAATTTGGTTTGATAATATCAAAGATATATCACCTTCTCTGATAACTCATTATGCACATGTGACGTCAAAATGTTTAATTTACATATCAAACAAACTGAAATATCTCAAGAACGAAGCAAGGAAACGAAAAACTGCAAAAGATGTTACTCTACCATTTTAAGTGTTCTTTCAAATAAGACAAACTTAATGTCTTACATATTTGCTTCTCTTAGATGTTTGGCCGTACAATAAAGTGTTCTATAGCTAATGACAATGGACGAGCGACAGAATTCATTCGAAAGAAGCAGTATCCTGATAAGTCTCGCTGTTATGAATGCGGGGTATGTAAGAAATTAATCTCTCGGGTACCCTGCGAGTCAGACCCTTTCCGACCTACGCAAGCTTCGGGGGAAAGTGGGCTCTGCCAACAAACTCGATCTTCGCCCCAAGTTTGGGGCGAGTCAGTCAGGCTTTAAACTGGTCAAACAAGTTCTAGTTTACGAACACGCGTAAGCAGGAAAATAGGAAGGGACGCGTTAGAGCCTGGGCCCAAAATAGTATCTTGGCAACCGTTCACGCATGCTCAAAAAGAAATATCGAGTTTGTTGGCAGAACCCACTTTCCCCCGAAGCTTAAGTATCTCTCGGGGTGAACAGTACCAGAAACAGCATTAGGTGATCTCCGAGATGTTAAAGTGTGTTTTTCACCACTGCAGGACGATGGGCATCTTAGCTACAACTGTCCCAAGAACATGCTCGGAGATCGTGAACCACCACCAAAGAAGGAAAAGAAAAGAAAGAGAAAATATGAAGACGACCAACAGTGAGAAAGTTATTTGGATGTGTGTGTGTTTGTCCGTCCACCCACCTATCTGTGTCTATCAGCCTATCCGGCTCTATCCCTCCACCACCCATCTGTCCGTCTATTGGTCAGTCTGTGCATCTGTCTGTCCGTCCATCTGACGTGTCCGTCCATCTGACGTGTCCGTCCATCTGACGTGTCCGTCCATCTGACTGTCCGATTATCTGACTGGGTCTGTCTATCAGTCCGCCTGATGTGTCTGTCTGTGCGTCTGTCTGTGCGTCTGTCTGTGCGTCTGTCTGTGCGTCTGTCTGTGCGTCTGTCTGTGCGTCTGTCTGTGCGTCTGTCTGTGCGTCTGTCTGTGCGTCTGTCTGTGCGTCTGTGCGTCTGTCTGTCTGTCTGTCTGTCTGTCTGTCTGTCTGTCTGTCTGTCTGTCTGTCTGTCTGTCTGTCTGTCTGTCTGTCTGTCTGTCTGTCTGTCTGTCTGTCTGTCTGTCTGTCTCTATCTGTTCACCCATCTGCCTATCTATCTGATGTGTCTCTTTGTCTGTCTATTAGTCGATCTGTCTGTCCCTCCGTCTGTATGCGTCTCTATCTGTTCGCTCATCTGATACGTCTGTCTGTCCGTCGGCGTATCTACCTGTCTGACCATCTGTCTTATGTGTCTGTTTGTCTATTGGTCGGTCCATCCGCCTGTCCGTCTCTGTCTGTCTGTCTGTCTGTCTGTCTGTCTGTCTGTCTGTCTGTCTGTCTGTCTGTCTGTCTGTCTGTCTGTCTGTCTGTCTGTCTGTCTGTCTGTCTGTCTGTCTGTCTGTCTGTCTGTCTGTCTGTCTGTCTGTCTGTCTGTCTGTCTGTCTGTCTGTCTGTCTGTCTGTCTGTCTTTACACCAATCTCTGTCTCAACAATTCAACGGATGTTGTCCACTCTGTCCGTCACTAAAGCTTCAGGTTTGGACAATATTTCAGCCATGCTCTTGCGCCATGCTGCACCTGTAATAAGCATACCATTGTGCTCCATTTTCAATAAATCTATAGATACTGGTATTTTTCCTGATAGCTGGAAGAATGCAAAAGTCTTTCCAGTTTATAAGGGAAATGCTAAAAATGATCCAAATAACTATCGACCAATTTCAGTTCTCCCTGTTGTGGCTAAAGTATTTGAAAAACTTGTGTTTGACCAACTCTATTCATACTTTACTCAAAATGACATTTTAAGTAAGTTTCAGTCAGGGTTTCGATCGGGTCACTCTACTGTAACAGCTCTACTACAAGCAACTGAAAAATGGTTCAAAAATATTGATAATGGCTTTATTAATGGGGTAGTTCTTGTAGATCTGAGTAAAGCCTTTGACACTGTTGACCATGCAATCCTTCTTAAAAAGCTAGGTCTGTACGGAGTCAAAGATATTCCACTAAATTGGTTCTCCTCATACTTAGCCGATAGATCGCAATGTTGCATGGTCAATGGTGTTGAGTCTGAATTAAAACCTCTGACTACAGGTGTGCCTCAGGGATCCACCTTAGGCCCACTTTTATTCTTAACTTATATTAATGACCTCCCAAACTGTTTGGACTTCACTACACCTGGTATGTACGCTGATGATACACAAATTACTGCTTCAGCAGAAACTGTAGATGAACTTGAGGATATTTTAAATTCGGATGTTAAGAATTTACATACCTGGCTTTGTGCAAACAAACTCACCGCTAATGCAACCAAAACTGAGTTTATTACTATAGCTTCTAGTTATAGACTAAAACAATTTGTAGCTGTCCCAAAGATAAGACTTGGGAACAAACCTATTAAACAAGTGACGAAGGCTAAATTACTAGGCGTAATAGTGGACGAAAAACTAAGCTGGGATGACCATGTTCATGAAAAGGTCATTCCTAAAGTTTTAAGAGGCCTACGAATGCTACGAGTGCTAAGGGACTTATTATCTCTACCACAACTTATATCTGTGTACAATGCTCTCGTAATTCCTTATTTTGATTACTGTAGTACGGTTTGGGGAAATTGTGGTACTGTTCTACGAAATAAGCTACAAAAATTACAAAATAGAGCCGCTCGTATAATAACTAGGTCTGGATATGAAATTAGATCTACGGAAATATTGACTGCATTAAATTGGTGTAATTTGGAAACAAGGAGAAACCAACAAAAGGGTACCTTAATGTACAAAATTGTTAATGGAATGTCTCCCAGATATTTAAATGAAATGTTCGTTCCTCTAAATGAAACACACAGTCACAATTTAAGAAACTCGGAGGTAGATGTTAAAATACCATTGCCTAAATCCGAGTACTTAAAACGTAGTTTGACATATAGTGGTGCCGTTTTGTGGAATAGACTGCCATCAATGATTAAAACTGCTAACTCTGTAAATATTTTCAAAAAACTTATTCATGGTCACAAATTTTAATCTGTAAATACTGTATATATAATAGTTTCTATGTATATTTCTGTTCGTTTTATTATGTAACTAACGGCTTTTATGAAAAACAATGTAATATTGATAGAATTACCGTTAATAAATAAAGTTGTCTCTCTCTCTGTCTCTCTCTCTCTCTCTCTCTCTGTCTCTCTCTCTCTCTCTCTCTCTCTCTCTCTCTCTCTCTCTCTCTCTCTCTCTCTCTCTCTCTCTCTCTCTCTCTCTCTCTCTCTCTCTCTCTCTCTCTCTCTCTCTCTCTCTCTCTCTCTCTCTCTCTCTCTCTCTCTCTCTCTCTCTCTCTCTCTCTCTCTCTCTCTCTCTCTCTCTCTCTCTCTCTCTCTCTCTCTCTCTCTCTCTCTCTCCCTCTCTCTCTCTCTCTCTCTCTCTGTCTGTCTGTCTGTCTGTCTGTCTGTCTGTCTGTCTGTCTGTCTGTCTGTCTGTCTGTCTTTCCATGCATGCATGCATGCATCCATGCATGCATCCATGCATGCATGCATGCATGCATCCATGCATCCATCCATCCATCCATCCATCCATCCATCCATCCATCCATCCATCCATCCATCCATCCATCCATCCATCCATCCATCCATCCATCCATCCATCCATCCATCCATCCATCCATCCATCCATCCATCCATCCATCCATCCATCCCTGTACATGTCGATATGTATATGTATCTTCTATGGTATCTTAGAGGGCATATAGTCTTAACTCGAGACATCACGACTGAGAGAAAATTATTCCTTGCTTGTATATGTTTGCTAAATAACTATTTTTTTCTCCGCTATGAAAAACCCCTGGAACCATATAGTGTCAATGAATTAACAACATTTTCTGTTTAGACCTAGCTTTGCCGACGAAGAAGGAGAGGAGGAGGACGAGGAATTCGTCGAGGATCCATACGCTGATAGTTTAAGTGCAGCTATTGCAGAATCTGCCGCGTTGGCTGACCGAGAACGACAATTAAAACAGTCAGAATCGTCATCAACGGAAACCAAACGGAAAAAAGTATTTAAAAAAGACTCGTATTTCAGTGACGAAGAAGACAGCGACTAAGACCCACACATTACCGAGGAAAAGTGGGTTTAAGAAGGAGCCCCTACGTGTAGCGGATACAGAATTTTCGGATTCATTGAACTGCTTCGTTCTTTAAAAAAACCCTTTCAAGGGAGATCAACCGAAGACCAATTTGAAACTAGAAATTACTGTTGTGAAGTCATAACACTTAACTTTTCTTCGAGCAAGCATGCTCTTCTCCTCGTCAACATATTAAATTATTAAAAACATATTGTGGAGTGTAAATTAATGGTAACAAAAATAAAGATTTTCAGTCTATGACGTTGTGATGAATAAATACACTTAACGTAATCCAAGTGACTAGAACACTTTTTTATAGCAACATTACTAATTCCAGCAAAACACGATTGGTATACTAAGTAAGGATTTTGCCTTATCCAGTGAACTCTATATATAACTGAAGTGATATCTTTGCGGCGGACAATGTGCGGGCATGCAGGACTGAATGTCTTATTTGAAAGACCATAGTTAGTGGAGGGGGATGGTTTGGAAACTCGGCAAAAGTCATCGTTCCATGCTTTTGTTTAATTTGCTTAATTTCATGGTCACTGAACGTATTGTATTTCCTGTATAATGAAGCAGTCGTCCAATACCAACGTTCGGGTTTAATTGGTGTAGTCCATCGTCAGCACGTGTTGTAAGTTCTTTGTTCGTTGTGTAGTCCGTCGTCGTCACGTGTCCATAGAATTTCCTTTCTTCAACCAATTGCCTTCCTCCAACATGTACTATTGTGTTCATCAACATGACCATTGCATAATCTTGCCGAAAAGTTGCCGAGCAACTTGGGGACATGGCTAACTGTTCATCACATCAGATTCTTATATTTACATCGCTACCGAACAATAGAGAAACTTTGTAATATTTCATTAATAAATCACTAACACACTAAAATTGATTGTATCAATCTTACTGTTCCCGTGTTGTGAATATGCTTAACTGTTCTGAATCGAAGGAAATTATTTACAGAATTTGATTCGAGTTCACAGAAGTCGTGAAGGGATGGTGTCAGTTTTGGGAACGACTGTCGTGCGCATGTCTTGGTTGGCATAGCGACTGCTCTGGTCGTGCCACGTGTTGTTGCCATGACGACGATAATCATCGACATCGGTAAACTGCGAGTGGCATTTTTTCCAAACGGGAGATGACGCCTGCGCAGTGTCTCCGTTGGTCGACATCTTAGATAAAGAACGAAAAAGTAAAGTTGGAGTTAACGTTTGATTCACTTTTATTCTTCACCTGAGTATAATTATTCCAACTTAAGATGAAGGAGTTAAGCACGGGTGGCGCGTGCTGTAAGCGCGCTGCCTCTCACCAAAAGTTAAGCCCGGTTAGACGGGGTTAGTACTTGGATGGGTGACCGCTTGGGAATGACCCCGTTGTCGAGCTTGAAACTCATGTGAGTAGAGTTGTAGTTGATCTCTCCTGTGCTTCGAGCGTTTTTCGCCGGGTTCTCCGGTTTTCCTAATCTTAGCTGTGATCCGTGGAGCGCCTTTGATAAACACCGCTGCCAAACGTTTGCGCATACGTGAATTCGCTGAGTAAACATTGCAAGAGAAGTGGGAACTAGCCGTGGAGCAACCAGACAGTAAGACTCGACTATTCATTTGTGTTTTATATGTCATATTACAATATTGACAAGGAAGCCATGTACAAATTACCTACCTTATATTTTTGGTAGTATGCTTATAATTTTAACTTTTGTGTCGGACTCTCGGACCAGTCCAAATATTTAAGTGTTTTCCCGCTCTTTTTTCGAGGACGAGCTCGGACGTCGCACATGCACAAAACGTTTGGCGGTGTTGCCTGGAGCGCCTTTGATATGCCTAAGACTGCGTTCACACGAGTCCGGTGTAGAAAATAAACGGTAAAATGTGGTTACGTTCACACGAATCCGTCATAATTTAACGACGCTTTGAAGGCGTTCATACGACTCCGGAACCTTCTGGTGTATATCCAGTATTTCAATGCTGTGCACTGCTTAAATAGCCATATCTCGTCAAAAGTAAATGGAAACGAGGAGCAATTCAAAGAATATTATCCCCAAGGTGTATAGTGCATTCTAGGTTTACAATTTTAGTCTTTCCGTTAGGAACTCACCTTATCGACTTCATCTTCTCCTAGCTATTTACACTGGCTAGTCATTGTTGTAATAGTGTTATAATTGTTCAAACAGCAGCACAAGTTCTTAGCAGAAGCTTTCCGAAGTCGAGAAGACAAATAAAGTTTTTCATCGCTGAAAAATACGCCAGCCGTTTGGTTAAGAGCTGAAAATTTAGGAACTGGGTACTAAAGCGGAGCGAAAAAGTGCCGGATCTTGTGTTCACACGACACCGCCAAGGGTTCCGCTCCGTCTAGAAATCGTTTTCAAAACGCTCCGGTTAGAGCGCCGTTTTCACACAATTTCGATCCGATGCCGTGTGAACGCAACGGGCATTTTGTGACTTTTTAGCGCCGTTTTCAACTCGCTCCGGACTCGTGTGAACGGGGTCTAAGCCTCTCGATATTGAAGAAACTAGATTTCAGTTTTGAAATATCAAATATAAACACCATCATTCTATGACCTGCTCCCAACTTGACCATGTAGCTCAGTCGGTAGAGCGTCGGACTAGTAAACCAAAGGTCGCGGGTTCGAATCCCAGCCGTGGTCGAGAAGAGTTTTTCTCTACTTACCCATTCTCGTCCCCAGAGCCTCTCCCATGCTGGCGCGCGGAAAAGGCTCTGGGGGAACCCAAACCTTCCAGAGCTTCTCCCAAAGCCACACCCCCCTGAAGACAGTCTGCTTACAGGCTGTTTTGATTGTGCTCCGAAGGCATTCTTTTGTTAACTTACATTAACTTAAAGTTTCAGACGTTCTCTGGTTTAAAATATTTATTATTTACGAGCTTTCGACTGCCAGTCGGCAGTCTTCAACGGGTGGATTGAAATGAATATTAGCAAATAACAGTGGTTTACAATTACACAAAACAAATACACTGACAAAAGACACAGTGACAGTTCCGCCTACGTGAAAAGATGAATAATTATTTACATTGATATAGTATATATAGAGATAGTTTTTAAGTGTTTTTAAGTAGAAACCGGTATTGTTCTGGCAAGTGTTTTGCATTATTGTCTGCGTTTTTCGTACATGCAGTATGCCAAGATTCCAAAGTTGATCTGTGTCGATAACTGGCTGTGTCTATAATTTTTCCGTTAGGAAAATCAATCCGGTGATCATTTGCCCACGCATGATTGGAAATGTTAGATCCGCTTTTGCAGCTTTTCACGTTCCGTTCGTGTTCTTTTCTTCGTGTTTTAAACGCTCTTCCTGTCTCGCCAATATAGCTCCACGTGCAATCAGTGCAATTTATCTGGTAAATCATGTTTGTCTGATCTTCTGACAATGGTCTGTCACTGTGTCTTTTGTCAGTGTCAGTGTCAGTGTCTTTGTTTTGTGTAATTGTAAACCACTGTTATTTGCTAATATTCATTTCAATCCACCCGTTGAAGACTGCAGACTGGCAGTCGAAAGCTCGTAAATAATAAATATTTTAAACCAGAGAACGTCTGAAACTTTAATCATGAATCCTGGTTTCGCCTCTTCCATATTTATACATTAACTTAACTTAACTTAACAGCGCGACAGCAATGTATCAACTCGCGCTACAAAAATGATCAAAACAAATAAAAATAGGTACACAGAGCGTACATATGACTTCCGCTATACAGTGGTTACTGTGCGTATTGTATAGTGTTACACGGCTTTCTACATTCTACACTAATGGTGTAGAATGTAAAAAGCTGTGTATAATAAAGTTACCTTGGGTTCATAGGGAAATGGTGGTTGAAAATCAACATTGTGTGTGGTATCCAAGTATCTGCAAATAATAATAATAGTAAAATCTTTATTTAAACTGTTGAAGATCCTATCAGCATAAATGCTGGTATTAACAGGAGAACAGTGCTTAATTATAGATAATAACTAATCATTAATACAAAGTGAACAAAATTAATAAAAATAACAGTTATAGGAAATTTATAAACTACAAATGTGAGTATTGTTGTCAGTTTCTAATAGGTGCATGAAAATACGACGTTTAAAACTAGAGATGGACGTAAGTTCTCTGAATTCCGAAGGCAAAGAGTTCCAATCCTTTGCAGCTGCATACTTGAACATGGATTGCCCTATTGCACTTTTTACTTTTGGGAGATCTGATAAGGTTTTGTCTCGCAAGTCCCAGTCGTGCGTGTCAAGCCTTAGTTTAAAAATATCTCTTAATTGATCAGGGCAGTCCAAATTATGTAGAATTTTAAAAATTGTTAGGAATCGTAAAAAACGACGCCTGCTGTTCAAAGACAACAACTTCAACTCATTACGCATTTCCTGCGTACATTTTTGTCTTCCTTGCTGGAGGATAATTCTCAAATCTTAAGCCCAGTATACACTAGAGAAACTTTCCGAAACAAGTTATCGAAACACGGTTTCAGAAACAAAAGTTTCCAATGTATGTTGAAAAGAGGTTTGTTTCAGAAACCAACTTTCCATGATTAGAACACTGTTCTATTTTTTGAAATAAGTTTCCGAAACTTCTCCGAAAATGTGTTTCGGAAATTTGTTTCAATGTATTAAAGTGCTTATATCACTTGTGGGATTTTAACGTATTTAAATAGAGCAGAAAAAATTGGTTAATAAGTTATTTTGCCGTTTTTAATTTAGTCAAATAGTTCCTGACATATTGGCTTCTGAACATGCCAATTCTCAAAAATTTCCGTCGTTCATTTTTAAGCACGGGGGCCTGGGACTCAGGAACCTAAGCCGACTGTTTTCTTAGTTGGAACTCTCGTGCGTACTGGAAAACGGGTGTGAGCTCGACATTTTGATTTTTCAGTGAAATATATGTGTTTTTGTGAATCAATAAACCGAAACGTAGTTGTTTTGGATTGACTCGTTCCTGAGTCCCAACGGAAATTTTTGGCGAAAAGCTGAAATTGGCATGTTTACAGGCTTATATCTCACAAACTATTAAAATAAATCAAAAACGGCAAAATAACTTATTAACTAACTTTTTTTGCTCTATTTAAATACGTTAAAACCCCACAAGTGATATAAGCACTTTAAAAGAAATGGTAAATAAAACGACAGCAAACAACTGGAGTCCCATTCCGTCTAAAGCTCAGGGTTTCCTTTGGAGAGTATAAATTTAACTCATTCCTGCTCGGGGCTGGCTAAAAACGACCCCTTTATTGTTTTACTCTGTCTAACACCAGACAATGTTTCTCGTTAAAGCCTCAAAGAAGAGAACCCTCAGACATCCACTGTTCAGAGACTCTTTTTTTAATCGCATTGTTCGACTTTGGAATAACTTACCACTTGTAATTCGTCAATCAGATTATCAGATACTTTCTCCTCCTTTAAATCTCAGCTGTACAATTTCTATTTTACTAAACTAGAAACTTTCTTCGATAGTGATAGAGTGGGAACATGGAAGACTGTGTGTCCTAATTGTAGAAGTACTGGCAGACCTTTCTGCTGCTGAGAATCTGTATTCTCGCAAATTTCTAATTTTAGTAGTAACTTTATTTTAGTAGTGTATACGGGGGTTGGCCTAGTTGGGACTTAGAGTCCGTTCGCTAGCCCCTTATCTAACTCACTTATCACTTTTGTTGTTTGTAATGTATTTGTACCTTGTCTTTTTTATTGTATTGTATTGTATTCAGTGAGTTTGATTAAAGTTTCTGTACTTTCTGTACATCCTGGGTTAATTGCTTGCTAACCTATTGCTGCCTATTCCCGCCTGAGCTGGTCAAAAACGACCTCTTTATTGTTTTAATCTGAAAGACTGGTTGTTTTTTTCAGACATTCTAGACAGCAATGGGTTAAACAACAGGTTGGAAGAAGGCTTAACAATTAATTGCTCACATATAAAAAACACAATGGGTGCCCTAGCACTGATATTCTCACCAATAAAAAGAGGTTGGCCAACACAACCTCGTACCCAGGGTTGTTTCTCGGCGCTCCTATTGGGTCCAACAGCCTTTATGTGTTAATTAACACTTATTGACTAGGACCAAGGGAAACAGCATGTTTTGTGGACCATTCGGTCAAGGGAGCACAAAACATACTGTTTGCCGAAGGTTCCAGTCAATAAGTATTTTATTTTAAGGATTTTAAAATTTTAACAGCTAATATTTACCGCTCAGAGCTGTTAAAGCTGTTTTCCACTAGGCGATATTTTTCGAGCAAAGCGACTTTTTTCTTTTGTCTTGGCTAATTAGTTCCACCCGAGAGCTTACGAGACAAAAGAAAATGTCGCTTCGCGCGACATTTTCCGCCTAGTGGAAAACCACCTTTACCAGGAATTTCATGACTTTCACATGGTACCCTCTCAAGAAAACATAAACTTTGACACCTCGAA
>OZ036009.1:12693359-12735859 GCA_964035015.1 Corallium rubrum | reverse complement strand
CACGTCTCACAATGTCAGCGGTCACACTAAAAGGGATCACTCAAAAGGACCTCCTCCAGTCCTTTTCGCTGATTAAGGTGAGAGATTTTGTTGTAGTTAGGGTATCCAGAAGATTTCTAAAATATTAAGACTCACTGAAGCTTGACGACAAATTTGGAAAAGCAAATTTGACAACATATTTTGGAAAGCTCATGGATAGAAAATTAAATACATGGTGCTTACCTCAAAATAAAATTTTTTAATTACTCATCATTATGTAAAACAAAAAGACGATGTATTTTAAATTATTGATTTTGAAAAAGCTGCGGAAACACTGCGAGGATCCTTTTGAGATATCCGTTTTAGTGAAGCGGCGCTTCTTCTAAATGCGCCTTCGGTTCGAACTGACAGCAGACTTACCCATAAAAAAGATGGCGGCTGTTTTGAAAGTTCACTGAACTGCCAGAAGCAACTTTTACCAAGAGAAAACAACCCCAAGCTTTTAGTACCAAGCATGAAGTCACCAACAGAAGAAAAGGAGAGTCACAGAGAAGCAAAAGACGTTGCCACGAATGAAGACTTCAAATGCCACGAGAAATACAGCAAGTTTTTATCCGCAGCTCGTCAAATGATGGCCAACAATGAATTCGGAAAATCTTTGTCTTATTTTGCTTACATCATTCATCATGCTCCGCAGCTTAGCAACGAAGTTCATGACGATTTCCTCTTCGCTTTGCGAAGTTGGTGCCAGGTTCTTGAAGACCACGGCAAAGTGGAAGACCTTGTGAAATGTTTGAATGAAGCTCGAAAACTTTTCCCAAATTCTGCTGAGATTTCAAACTACGTTGGCTCAGCCCTATTCCGGTTAAACCTGTTTGACGAGGCAGCGGTTTACTTCCGGCGTGCCTTGACACTCGATCCAGGCCTCAGTGGAGCGCAGGAGAACCTCGATTCGGTGGCAAACCTACTCGTTGAGAGATGGCATTTCCGAATGCTTAACGACCAGTTCCGAAACCAGGCATACAAGAATGCCATAGACCGTGCAGTCAAGGAGGGCTGTGCCCGAGTGCTCGACATTGGCAGTGGTACGGGTATCTTAAGTATGTTTGCCGTACAATCGGGTGCCAAGAATGTGTATGCTTGTGAAATGTCTAAGACAATGTTTGACCTTTCAGCAGATGTGATCAAGTCAAATGGAATGGAAGATTCAATCCATGTGATCAACAAGAGGTCGTATGACTTAAAGATCCCCGATGACTTACCAGAAAGGGTGTCCTTAATTGTGACCGAGACATTAGACTGTGGGTTGCTGGGAGAAGGGATCTTAGAAATATTGACTCATGCACAAAGAGAACTCATGAAATCTGGTGAGGAATCAAACACCGATACTCGACACCAAGATCTTGGAAAAGAACACACAGATTGCAAACTAATCACTCAAGTTATCCCCGAAGGAGCAACAGTTTTTGGAAGGATTATCCAATCAGAGAAAATCAGAGAGTATGCCCAAGTTAAGCCAAAAATACTCGACCTTGACCTTCGTAGTGTAAACATCAAAGGTGCTGAGGTGTCTGAGAAAATGGAAGAACCATACACGACTGAAGAAATTAGCTGTATCAAACACAAAACACTTTCAGACCCTTTTCAGATCATGACCTACGACTTCCGAACCCCAGAGAAGTATACCCAGAAATCGAAACTCCAGATTCAAGTCCCTGTGACCAATCATGGCTCTGTGGATGCTGTGATGACATGGTTCGAGCTCAAACTTGATTCATTCGAAACAATTTCAAGTGCTCCAGGTCACAGTGTTTGCTGGGAGCAGGCGGTATACCCCTCGAGGCTTGGAGGTGGTGAGAGTGAAGTTGAGCCTGGGGATGAGATAATGGTGGATTGTAAGTTAACAAGCTGCGCAATATTTTTGGCAATTGATCATGTGATTAAAGGAGGTTCTGTAGTAAGGAGTGAAGAACTGGGGCAAGCTTATATTCTGCCATACCCTGAAATAAGCAAGTTGAATGATGTTATATCCAATCAGACTTACCAAACTGCAATCACAGAAGCTGACTCAGAAATCAAATCCACTCAAGGTCTGCTACAAGAGTCTGGAAATAATGGTTGCCTGGTACTCAGTAATTCACCATCCTTTAATCCCTTGTTCGCGTCAGCATCTGGCTTTTCCCCTGTGTTGTGTATCTCGCCAGAAATAGATTTCACCAAATGCTTGCAAGTACTACGCGTAAACAATGGTCTTCCAGATACCATTCAGTTCACAGACTGTAAATTAGAGGAGGTCCCCAAATGTGGACAGTGGGGGGTGTTGGTGGTCGATCCTGTTGAACCAAGCGGTGTGTTGAGACGAGGGGTGGTTGAAGATGTGGTGTTTGCCAAGGGGTGTATCCTCGCTAAGGACTCTGGGATTGTTCTGCCAAGAAAGATCGAAGTCTGGGGAATGTTGATCTCTTCGGACTCCCTGTGTCGTAAGAGCCACGTGACTGGAAATGACATCACACTTGGCCTCGACATCGCAGATCACGTGAACGCATTCCAAGTGAAAAACCAAGTGGATGTTGACGTCACGGGTAACCCATATGTGGCACTCACTCGGCCCACCCGACTTCTCATGTTAGATTTCGAGCTCACGACGTCAGCCGATGATGACGAATCGCTGCTCTCACTGCTCCAAGTGACACGTGATGTGCATGTGACTGCGGACAAAGCTGGTCATGTCGATGGTCTAATGTACTGGTTCAGGTTGGAGTTCTCAGAAGAAAGGGAACTGAGCACTGGTCCAGAGTCTAGCTCACACTTTAATCAAGTTGTTATTGTGTTGAAAGAGAAACTGATGGTGTCAAGTGGTGAGGAATTGCTGGTGACGTCATCGTGTAAGAACAGCTGTGTCACAGCCTCAGTTCAGCGTCTCTTAGCTGGTTAGGCCTAGACAAAACCTAGACTATTCCCAGTGGAGGAGTATTTGATGAATAGGACTATTGAATAGGACTTTCAGAACTGGTAAACGAATATCCAAAATTAAGGAATTTAGGGTCGATTGCAAAAACGCCATTACTTAACCGATATAACGCTGCGAAAATGTTGACTATGTTATTAATACATGAGGAAAACACAGGAAATCAGCACCATGTCCGTGGTTTTAATTATATCTAATTTACATAACCTTTAGCTTGGATATTCTCGGCATAGACAACATTTTTAAAAATTGCTACGCCAACGAGCTTGTAAAATGAACACTTACATCATTGGTAGTCATGTTCAATTGGGGCATTTCGCCCAGTTTGACCACCAATTGTTATTGGCAATAAAGTTATTAACCCTCTGAGGCCTGGACCTCTCCCTGTGCTGAATAAAATCGTCTGGCGTTAGCCAGAATAAAATACTAAAGACTCGTCTTCAGTTAAAGAGATTAGATTTTAATCCTCTGAGGCCTGGACCTCTCCCTGTGCTGAATAAAATCGTCTGGCGTTAGCCAGATAAAATACTAAAGACTCCTCTTCAGGCTTTAAAGGGTAAGAGATAGGTTTTAACACTTTGAGGCCTGGACCTCTCCCTGTGCTGAATAAAATCGTCTGGCGTTAGCCAGATAAAATACTAAAGACTCATCTTCAGGCTTTAAAGGGTAAAAGAGATAGGTTTTAACACTCTGAGGCCTGGATCTTTCCCTGTGCGGCTGTGCTGAATAAAATCGTCTGGCGTTAGCCAGAATAAAATACTAAAGACTCGTCTTCAGGCTTTAAAGGGTAAAAGAGATAGGTTTTAACACTTTGAGGCCTGGACCTCTCCCTGTGCTGAATGAAATCGTCTGGCGTTAGCCAGAATAAAATACTAAAGACTCGTCTTCAGGCTTTAAAGGGTAAAGAGATAGGTTTTAACACTTTGAGGCCTGGAGCACTCCCTGTGCTGAACACAATCGTCTGGCGTTAGTCAGAATAAAATACTAAATACTCGTCTTCAGGCTTCAAAGTGTTAAATAGATAGGTTTCAAAGAGATAGGTCATAGGTTTTAACACTTTGAGGCGTGGACCTCTCCCTGTGCTGAATAAAATCGTCTGGCGTTAGTCAGAATAAAATACTAAAGACTCGTCAGTGGCGCAACTACCTATTGGGAAGGGTGGGTAAACCCCACGGGCCCCAAGCAAAAGGAATTAATGAGGGGCCCCGAGCATTTTGTGACGAGATCCGTAGGTTCCATAGAACAAATAGTGTAATAAAAGTAGCGTGCTGCGTAGGCAGTGTAGAAACGTTTCTCTCTGACGAAGGGCCTTCGCTCGAAACGTTAGACTCCTACGTTCTCTGTTTCGGCAGTACATCTAACCTTACTATATTTCGATTGTTGGTTCCATAGAACCCCCCTTTCTGATGGTTATAACTGCCCTCAAAATGCAGGAAATAGCGTTTCAGAGCATTAGAAAATCAAAAATTTCCTGGGGGAGCATTTCCCCAGACCCTTCTACTGGTTTGTCGCACCTTCAGGGCCCGCCACTTTGTCCAACAGTATTGAGTCTTACACTGAAAATCTTCTCTTGGGGGGTGGGGGGATGCTGTGACACCCATACGCAGGGGCGGCGCGACCGGGGGTAGGGGTATTTACCCCCAAACAATTTTGGCCCTTCTTAGCATTTGCAGTGTGCACACTTTTTACCCAATCAGCGGAGATTGAGTAAAATGTCTGAGCGCAGGCTATGCGGAATAGAATGAATGCAGGTATGAATCTATTCAAATAATCTGCCCACTTTAACAGATTTTGAATAGGAGTGTGAGTGATTAGATTTTGCTCAAAAGTGCCCTCAAAGTGCAGGAAATGCCATTTCAGAGACCCTAGATTCAAAAATTTTCCGGGGGAGCATGCCTCCGAAGCCCCCTAGAAATGCGGTCACTAAATCCAAAAGGGCCCCCGAAGTAATCAATCCCACGGGCCCCCAGATGCCTAGTTGCGCCACTGAGACTCGTCTTCAGGCTTCAAAGTGTTAAAGAGATAGGTTTTAACACTTTGAGGCCTGGACCTCTCCCTGTGCTGAATAAAATCATCTGGTGTTAGCCAGAATAAAATACTAAAGACTCGTGTTTAGTATTCAAAGTGTTAAAGAGATAGGTTTTAACACTTTGAGGCCTGGACCTCTCCCTGTGCTGAATAAAATCGTCTGGCGTTAGTCAGAATAAAATACTAAAGACTCGTCGTCAGGCTTCAAAGTGTTAAAGAGATAGGTTTTAACACTTTAAGGTCTGGACCTCTCCCTGTGCTGAATAAAATCGTCTGGCGTTAGCCAGAATAAAATACTAAAGACTCGTCTTCAGGCTTCAAAGTGTTAAAGAGATAGGTTTTAACACTTTGAGGCCTGGACCTCTCCCTGTGCTGAATAAAATCGTCTGGTGTTAGCCAGAATAAAATACTAAAGACTCGTCTTCAGGCTTCAAAGTGTTAAAGAGATAGGTTTTAACACTTTGAGGCCTGGTGCTCTCCCTGTGCTGAATAAAATCGTCTGGCATTAGCCAGATATAAAATACTAAAGACTCGTCTTCAGGCTTTAAAGGATTCAGGGCTTTAGATAAAGAAAAATAATCAAATGGACGTTTTTGGCCATGCAGGAGACAGAACTGGGTTAATCACTTGTTAACCCTACACGGTCATTTAATAATCCCTTACTGAAACGCGTACACCATTATTCAACATGGCGGACGAGCTACATTTTGGGTTTTGGAAGCTTCGTATGGGTAGCGTGCGTCAAAGAACAACGGAAGACATCGGTACACGAGAAAGAGTAATAGCTAAAAGAAAGAAACAAACAAACAAAGGAACAAAGAATAGCGAGATGGAAGCTTCTACAACAGGGCAAAAAAATGCATTTTATCGCATGAATAACACCGTGTTGATAGCAAGTGTTTTTCAATCCCGTTGCGTTTACACGGCCAAGTTAAGTGCGATTAACCGATCGTGCTCAGTTTATATCCACCTCCTTGAGGTGGTGCAAACTAATCGCAATTAATTTACGCCGATCTGTTTACACGGACATTTCAAGCCCGCTTAAAGTCAGATGTGGCTCAGATCCCGCTTAAATTTTGGCCGTGTAAACAGGGCTTAACACCGAGTTTGGGTTTTGGTCGAGGGTAGCTAGTAAAATACACTAAAATTATTTTTGAAATATTATAAATATGAATTAGTTATTTTTTGTTTCAAGTAAAGAACTCTTGTGGCAGCATTTACGCAAAATGAATGATGTTTCAATGTTTTACTTGCCATCTTTCGACTGTATTTGTTAAACTAAACGAACCGGCATCTGTTGTTTGCTTTATGGCTTTTCCAACTCCCCCGGCACAGAGTTCTATCTATTCCTCCCCCAGATAATATGACCATGCTGACGTCAAGATTGCTTATGCCGGTCAACTTTAGGATTGGGAACAAGTTATAAGGCCCCAATGCGTCATATGCTCCACTACGTAAGATGGCGGCGACCAGCTAGCACGAAATGTTTGACTGCTGGCCATAGGAAGGGCCTATCCAGTCTCAACATTCGACCAAAACCCAAACTCTCTATAACACCAGATAACTAAGGGTTGACCAAGCCCAATAAAGGGTCCCGAGTGAACGTTGAAGCTTCCTGTGTTAAATTATATGAAATTCTATATTTTTATTAATTTACCATTCTGATGAAGAAAGCTATCGTGTTCTTTGCCAGTTGTTCGGAACGGGTCGTTCTACAAAAATAAAATGATTCTCCTGCTCATCCAGTTCTGAAAAGCACTGAAAATTTCGGTGAAAAACACTGAACCTGAATTACTACATTTAGCCGTATTTTCAACGACAAACAATTGACGTATTCGTCGAAATTGAAATTCGACACGGGAAGGAAATTCATTCTAACTCAGAATTCGACCTTGTTTATTGCGTCAATTGCTCGTCGTTTAAAACAGGACTTAGGAAAGCTTTTAATTTTATTCTCGCAACGAACACTCACCACTTGCTTATAGAAAACAAGGAAACTTGGTGATTAATAGACCTTTCCGTTAATCACGTGATCTTTCTTTTTGACAAATCTGATTGGCTAATGTCCAATGTTTGTCCGAATTCGAAGTTTTGGATGTCCAAAGGTGTTATCCACGCACTTCGTGCGGAAAGGTCTATTGAGAAACCCCTTTTCATTGAGACGTAATATATCATGCACGAGGAGGAGTGTTTCATCAGGATATCCAACACCGAGACGTTTGTTGAAAATAGAGGCGAAGACGAGGTTTTTGAACAAACTTCGAAGTGTTTGGATATCCTGATGAAACACTCTTCCGAGTGTATGATATAGCATCTCAAACAAATCAGTATTTTAAGAGAAAATCAAGGTGAAAGTTTGCTTAATTTATGTAATTTCTTCCTCCGATATCCAAACCACCGACGCGGTACTGATTTCTTTTGTGTTTTCCTCATGAATTATTAATGAGTTTTAGATACTAGCTCAGTGTACACTTTATATAATTTGAAAAACACTGTGGAAAAACGTACAGTGCTGTGTATGGGCAGTCGGTTTTAGATAGAGTAAAGTGAAAAGGTGGTAAAGGTGGTAATAGACGGCCGGCCAACCTCGATAAAAGTGTCTCAAAAACACCGTTGATGGCATTTTTTGTTACAAGCAGGCAACCATGCCAGATCGTATCGGATATTAAATAATTATTGAGTCGGTTTTCTTTGTTCTTGCGAGGGTTATATATATCATACAACCCTATGAATACTAATTAGAAAATAAATGAAGAAAAAAACTAGGAAAATCTTTGTCCAAGGTAGAAAAAATAGACAAAACTTTGTTGGAAAACCTCCTCAATAATCATTTAAGTCGGATAAAACCCTCGAACGTCGGGATTTATGCTATTTAAAGCCCTCGGACGCTTCGCGTCCCCGGGTCTTTATATCATAAATCCCTCGTTCTCGGGCTTTATCCTATACGTATATACTTTGAACGTGAGGGGGTTGCCAGCCGTAATTTTGAATTTATATGCTAAGATTTATGTTTTTTTTAAAACACATTGGAATGGATGGGATTTCTGTGGAGTCATGCAAACTACGTTGGTGTTCTATTTTGAATGGCTCAATCAGCGTATGCGAATTAGGTTAATCATAACGTCACGCAACTCACAATGATAAACAAACAAGAAATATGACGTAAATATATGGCGCGCCGTTTCGGCCAAAAGGTATACGAGAATTAATTTGACTGCGCCGTTTCGGCCAAAAGGTAGACAAAAGGTCGAGATGTCAATTTCTTTAGGCGAGAATCATATTTCAGTGGTCGAGAATATTAGATCTATAGGCGAGAATGCTTTTCTCATAGTCGAGAATTTTATATCTATGGTCGAGAAATGTATGTCTATATTCGAGAAATTTATGTCTATATTCGAGAAATTTATGTCTATAGTCGAGAAATGTATGTCTATAGTTGAGAATATTTTATGTTCATGTCGAGAATTGTATTTCCATACTTGAGAATAATTACGTTAAAGCGTTACGGGGAGGGCATTTACTTTTTTCGAAAGGGGAGTGACTCCAAACAACAACGATCTACAAGTTACTTAGTGGGAGTGGGGAGGACGTGATGTTTCCATATTTCTGCCCATCGCTTTTTCAATACTTCAGACAGTCAATCAGTGCCACGCACCTTGGCTTCGGAAGAAAAATATATTAGACATTGAATCGATCTGGAATCAAACAAATGTTTTAAAATCGTGTTATTTTTACTTTACACTTTACATATTAAAACAAACTTACTGGTCTGTCTACGCCACCTGGGACTTGGTGAAGGGGAGCCAATGCTAGACACTGTAGAAGATCTTGCCGTTCGTAATTGATCGACCAACTGGGTCGCTGGACGATGTCGATGTAATAGCACCAGAAAGTGCGCGAAGTACTTCTTCATTATTTAGCAGCCCCTGTAAAAGCCTTCTACCTTTTTCAGGGTTGTCGTCGGTCATTCTTGTGTAGATTTTCAATATTTATTTCTTGAACGTTTTAGTAGTACCAGAACAAATATATCACTAGTTCGTGACAGTGTATGGAAGCCGAATCAGATCAAACATTCCTACGGGGATTTGACAGCGATCTAGTATCTTGTTAGTTTATTTCCGACCTCTCAGACAGCGATCTGAGGAATGCTTCGTCTTCATGGTGGCATAAACTTTAATGACGCTACAGTTGACTGTATAACTGCAAGTTAGCCAAAATGAAAACTAATCAATTAGCCGTCCTTTTTTATACAACGACAAAATGAAAACCAGCTATAGTCGTGATTAAGTACATATTGTCATACGTAAATTATAAACAATCGTGAAGAACAGTTTTCTACGCGCCGCACTCCAAATACTATATATTAGTTAGTAATGGTAAAATATGGCCAAGGAATTATTAAGCAATGCGAGCTAAACTTCATAACAAACTATTTCTTGTTTAATTTAGTTGGAGATTTTAAAGAACGAGGCGAATCTATATAAACCGGCCAGCCTAACTATTTTGAAATACAAGCGCGATGGGCAGAAATATGGAAACATCACGTCCTCCCCACTCCCACTAGTAACTTGTAGATCGTTGTTGTTTGGAGTCACTCCCCTTTCGAAAAAAGTAAATGCCCTCCCCGTAACGCTTTAACGTAATTATTCTCAAGTATGGAAATACAATTCTCGACATGAACATAAAATATTCTCAACTACCAAAATGATATTCTCGACTACAAACATAAAAATATTCTCGACTATAGACATACATTTCTCGACTATGGACATAAATTTCTCGAATATAGACATAAATTTCTCGAATATAGACATAAATTTCTCGACCATAGATATAAAATTCTCGACTATGAGAAAAGCATTCTCGCCTATAGATCTAATATTCTCGACCACTGAAATATGATTCTCGCCTAAAGAAATTGACATCTCGACCTTTTGTCTACCTTTTGGCCGAAACAGCGCAGTCAAATTAATTCTCGTATACCTTTTGGCCGAAACGGCGCGCCATATAAATACACCTAAATATAACACTTGAAAAGCTACAACAACATAACCTTGCAAAGAATCAGAAATTTATTAGATCTGGTAGCTACAGGAAAGTGTCATATTCGTAAATTACCTCGTTTTATTTTGATAATTTGCCGATACCGCCATGTATCCACTGTTAAATAATTATTGAGTCGGTTTTCTTTGTTCTTGCGAGGGTTGTATATAGCATACAACCCTATGAATACTAATTGGAAAAGAAATGAAGAAAAAAAACTAGGAAAATCTTTGTCCAAGGTAGAAAAAATAGACAAAACTTTGTTGGAAAACCTCCTCAATAATCATTTAAGCGGGATAAAACCCTCGAACGTCGGGATTTATGCTATATATAAAGCGCTCGGACGCTTCGCGTCCTCGGGTCTTTATATAGCATAAATCCCTCGTTCTCGGGCTTTATCCTATACTTATAAAGCTGAGCTTTTGTACTAGTACAGTGTAGTGTTACTTATATTGTTCCTTGGACATTTAACTCACCGGTTCTGGCGGTTCAACAGTGCTATCTTGTGATACACGAAAGGCAACCGGTCTAGTCATCTTGATCAATGTCTAAGCTACATTTCTATGGTTGCCCGCTTGTAACAAAAAGTTGGCTTCTTGTTATGGCTGTTCTTCGAAGTGCTATATTTAGGTGAATTTGTGCCATGTTTCTTGTTTGTTTATCATTGTGAGTTATGCGAATTAGAATAATCAGAACTTCAGCCGTTCGCACGTTTGTACTTTCAAAAAGCTCTATATTTTAGTATATAAATCAATAATTACAGATGGCAACCCCCCTCACCTTCAAATTAATACACTATCCGATACGATTTGGCATGGTTGCCTGCTTGTAACAAAAAATGTCATCAAAAGTAATATTTTGAAGCCTTGGCCGTCCGTCTATAAACTGCCGAATACTGACGTTTCGATGGGAGGCCTTCATCAGAGTAAAATATGATAAAAAGCAGACTGCTGTGTAGGCAGTGTTTTAGATAGAGTAAAGTAAAAGAGAGATGGTAAACTGCCGAGAATAGTTTTGATAATGAATATTGACGTTTCGAGCGAAGCGTTTTATCAATTGTAATTGTATAATTGTAAATGGAAGGCTCTGCTCGAAACGTCAGAATTTCGCTATCAAAACTATTCTTGGCTGTTTACAACCTTTTCACTTTAATTTTAAAGACGTTTAGGAAACCTAGAAACGCTTAGTTACTTCCTGTTCGTAAATCCTAAATCAACAAAGCGTTTGCACGGAAGTTATGGGGGGGTCAGAGGAAGCGCTCGACCTCCCTGTGAAGGTGTTTGGGGGGGGGGGATGTTTGTTGGAAAATCATTGTCGACTTGTCGTTGTCGGAAAATTTGGGAGTCAGTGAAAAAGCTTTCACGCATGGCTTGACGAGTAAAATCGTCTGGCGTTAGACAGAGTAAACGATGCGCATGAAAGGGTTAACAATACTGTATAGCAATTTAATCGCTTTGTATATTGGTATACTAGCTGCCATGCTGCAAGTTTTTCCTGATGAAGTAGTGACAGAAGATTTACAACTCTCGACGAAAGAAAACTTATTATAATATAAATAAGTTTTGTGGAAACACCGCGTAAAATATTTCTTTGCTAAGCTTTCGGCCTGTTGACTTAGCAAAAAAATATAAGCTTAGCAAAAATAAAAATCTCAGCAAAGAAATATTTTACGTGGTGTTTCCACAAAACTTATTTATATTACATTATCGCCATGAAAACTTTCAAAGAACAAAAACTTACGTTTTTCATGCGATCTTTTAAAGTCGGTTTGCTTGTAGCACAAGTCACAATAACCACACCACCCATTAGTCACGCCCATCCCATCCCACCCCACGAAAATAGCCCAGCCACGCCACTATGCTCGGAGGAGTTTGGGTTTTGGTCGAGGGTCGAGTGTCGAGGGTTGCTAGTCGAGGGTCGAGATTAATCTAAAGTTTACAAAAATTGCAAACTACTGCAGAAAAAGAAACTATATGTAAATTAGAAATGCAAGAATTACTCCAAAGTTAATAAATAGCTATCTTCTTGCTACACAGGAAGAAACAAATAGATTTTCTATTTTAATTATAGAGCAGTTACTCAGCTGTTATATGTTGAACCCGCCATGTTGATTTTCTTGTTATATACATGCAGTGTTCATGATTTTAAACGACAAAGAAAGCAAAAACCTTCTTAAAATTTATAGCAAATGAAAGAAAAATACTTAAATTGTATACCAAAAGCATTTGTACGTGAGATAATGCAAACAGAGAATTGCTGCAGGCGTAAATGACTTATGTGAAAACCGACCTTTTGCCGTCGAAAACGTGTACTGAAACCTCAAACGTTGGATAGCGGTTAGACGTTACTCACTAAATGTCTTAATATTTTATTTTGGCTAACGCCAGACGATTTTATTCAGCACATAATCTCTTTAACACAATGAAGCCTGAAGAAGCCGAGTCTTTAGTATTTTTCTGGCTAACGCCAGACGATTTTATTCAGCACAAGGAGAGGTCCAGGCCTCAGTGTTAACTATATAATAATTTTTCGCGACGTATGTAACAGAGTCGTAGCAAGTGATTTACTGGTCGGAAACCGTAATCGCAAAATGAAGATAAGAGCCCAGCTCAAAATTTTAAAATGCAATACCATAACGAAAGGAAATCATTTAAAACCAAAATATATTTATTGACACAGTGCTTTAAATGGGGTTATGAAATAACCAAGGTTAAACCAAAGGAAGACATGCTGCGCTGCACGCAACTCATGGTTACGTAAGCGAAACCCGATAGCGCGCAATCTCATAGTACGCAATAGCAACAACGAAACGCACCCACCGTCCTTACCTCTTAAACAAAATTACGTAATTCCGTGATTTCCGTCAGTTATCTAAACTGATGTTTGAAGGGTACAGGTAAACTCCGACTGGTGAGCGGATCAGCGCATGGCTTTGAAGCCAAAAGTGATTTCAAAAAAAGCCAAAATAAGCCAAATCATTGCTATGAAATAAAAGCCAAAAAAAAGCCAAATTAGTAAAATGATTCGGACTTTAAGCCAAGTAAAAGCCAACATGTTGTTAACCTTGAATAGTTGTGCGTCGAAATTCTGTCCTTTGCGTTGTAAAATGTAAAATTGTAAATGTCAAAGTGCATGTTCACGTTAAACAAGCAGCGCAGGCGCGCAAAGATTTGGTACATTTACCGACATTAACCAAGTGTTGCTTTGAGATTTTTTGCTTCCCAGCTTGATGCTACCATATAAAAATGAATGCATACCACAGCTTTATTTTTCTTTTACAATACAGAATTTCACTCTTTCAGTAAAGTTATATTATTAAAAATTTAAATAAAATTTAAAATTTTGTTCGAATGATCACTATAAAGCAAAAAAAAGCCATTACGCCAAACGATTTTTTCTACGCCAACCAGGCTAAGAAAAAGCCAAAATTGTAAAATTTGGCTTAAAAAAAGCCAATCTAACAACCCTGAACAGGACCAGCCAACCTGATCGTTCTCCAAGCACCAAGGCAACAGGTCCCCCGACTGTTACCTGCTTGTTGTAGGGGGTAAATATAAAGAAGAAGTAAGTATAAAGAAGATCCCTCTGGCAACCGACAGATCCAGTCTGGTTGGTATGGTTCAAGTTCGTCATGTTAGGTGCGACTGTGCGTATTAATTTCAATGAACGTCACAGAACCATCAAACATCTGGCAAACCAGTTCAAAAATAAGCTGTATGACGATACATTGGTTTTGTAATACGCCAACTGATTCGCGGACACCGGTTCTACTTAACTACCTACGTATGGGGTTTGGACTCAGATGATTGATTCGTAATTAAATGAAACTGAAAACCTTCCTATTGCTTACCGACACGCGAGCGATTAACATCCGCTACAAGCCCTATAAAAGTTGGTTGAAAACATCATACGCCATGCAGAAGAAGAGGTTGGAAAGTTGGAAATTGTTTAATAAAGCCACAAAACAGATTCAGAAAATTGAAATTGCTGTTCATAATTTGAAGAATGAATACACTTCTCTTTCTTAGTCTTGTAGCCAGCGTACTATTGTTTGCTCGTGTGGACGCTGATCCGTGTGGAATTAATGCATGTTCATATACGTGCTCGAGGACTTTGGAGGACTTACAGAGAACATGCGGCGGTAGCATAATAAGCGCCGATAGTTGTGGATGTTGTGGGATGTGTGCGAAACTCGAAGGCGAATCTTGTGGCGGGTATCACGATATAGGGGGGACGACTTGTGACATTGGACTCACTTGCCAACCAGTTGGTGATAAGAAGTTTATCTTCGGAGGTTTGGGAAAATGCGTACGAATAAATCCTATGACGACAGTACAGGTATGTACAATAAAAAGTTGTAATGTTTTCCTCGTGTGTGAGATCTCGCGTATGTTATAACTTTTATAATTTTTTATTACATGGCCTACAGGGCTACAGCTCCTTTGTCGGGAACCCTCTAGTCCCTACCCTGGGTGCCAGAGGCTCTGAGTTTGTGTTTGGGAGAGGGAGAGCCTCTGGTCTCGCGAGCTTCAAATCTCACTTTGGCGAGTTCAATATCTGAACTCGGTTTTTGGTTGGCCTAAAGTTCTGAAAGCGTTACTATTGGTTAATCAAATGAGTAATTAAAAATATTAAAAATATCAAAAACTTAAACCATACACCTCTGAGTCTCGGATTGCCGTTTCAGATCACTGAAAAACCAAAGCAAAAGTCTAGTTTTTGTGAACAGATGAAGTCCAATAATTATTCTTTCCACAGTGAGTTAGAATTGAGATAAAATCCAGTTTTCTTATCGAAAACGAAGTAACGAACGAATGGGCTATCCGTGAGAAATTGAGAATAATCAACAGGAAGTAATTAAAAATATAAAAAAGTCTCGGATTGCCGTTTCATTTCACAAAAGCGAAAGTCTATTTTTGTGAACAGAGGAAGTCTGATAATTATTCTTTCCACAGTGAGTTAGAATTGTGATAAAATCCATAGTTTCCTTATCGAAAACGAAGTATGCTTTGCTGCCTGTCGAGGACTTTGAACAATCGTAACATAGCAACGTGCGTTTCAAATTTCACTCAACCGTGAGAATAATCAACAGGAAGTAACTCGCCAAAGTGAGATTTGAAGCTCGCGAGACCAGAGGCTCTCCCTCTCCCAAACTCAGAGCCTCTGGCACCCAGGTAGACTTGGATCAAGTCTGTCTCTCGAGGTGACGAGGGGTCGAGCGCGCCGCGAAGCGCGCGCGAGGAGAATGGGGAGGGGAAGAGAGAGTCTCTCTCCCTCTCCCCATTCTCCTCGCGCGCCGCTTCGCGGCGCGCTCGACCCCACGTCCCCTCGAGAGACAGACTTGATCCAAGTCTAGCACCCAGGGTATCTTGTCCCTCATCGGGATCGGAAATTTACCGATTTTAACATAAGTAGCCCAAGCACAATGCGTGATTCTATTTTATAATTGATTTATTTTATATGGTATAACAATGCCTACTGTTTAATAGCATGTAACTGTTCATATCCTCTTTCATATATATATTGTGCCGCGAAGTATTATCAACCACAGATGAATGATGAATATAACAAATCGTATTTAGTAGTTTAACAATTCGATCTAAAATATAAATGATTTACAGGGTTGTTATAAGGAAATTATAATAGTCAAAAGGTTTAAAGTAAATAATAATAGCTTTCGGTCCTTACTTCTGTCGCCGTATCCATCATAATCCAACATATAGAGCATAAATCAATCCAGGTTAGCCATTTAAAATACATTTACATAAATCCATATATCAATCCAGGTTAGCAGTTCAAATTAACATCAACAGGTGAGCATAAAATACGAGCATACAACTTCGACAGGTTAGCAATAATAATCCTCGTGGTTTTTTATGTCCAATACCGTCATGCATCGTTCTTAATAATAATGTCAACTAATTATGTTAATAAATGGCATAAATTAAATTAAAGTGTGTTCGCACGTTCAGTTAAACATCCTCCCCCCGATGATATCATCATCTTCATAACCTTCTGCTGGATACAACACAGCGATTTTTGTTACTGGTCTTCGGTACTGACCGGTGGGACAAATGACTTGAACATTTCTTATTCTTCCATCACTTCCTGGAAATACTTGGTTTACTCTGCCAATACACCAGTTTCCTCTCACAGCATTGGAATCCGCCACTATGACGACATCATCAACGCGTATGTTGCGCCTTTCAGAGTTCCACTTTCTTCTCGGCACGAGAAGGGGAAAACATCTCTGGTCCAGCGCCGCCAAAACGAATCGATAATTTTTTGGACGAATTCTACTCGGTGTCGTGGATTTCTTGTTTCCTTAAATGGGCCTTGGGATATAACACTGGAGGCTCGCCCTAGCAGCATATCATTAGGACACAGGTAGGATCCATCATTCGGATCATTTGGTAAACAACCAATCGGACGTTGGTTCACAATGTTGGCAACCTCCAGCAGGGCGGTGTACAGCTCGAATGGTGTCAACTTGTGATCTCCAATAGCCTTTTTCAGTGCAATCTTGCAACTCTTGACCAACGCTTCCACGCAGCCATTTTGATGGGGAGCTGCTGGGGTCGTAAACTCCCATTCTAGGCCTTTCTCTGCACAATACTCCTTGAGTTGCTTCACATCCCATCCTTCCAACATCTCTTGCAATTCTCGCTCGGCTCCGACAAACTGCGTTCCGTTGTCACTTAGAATCTTCGCCGGTTGACCTCTGACTGCAAAGAATCTTCGAAGTACTTGCATGAACTCCATGGCTGAGCAGTCAACCGCTAGTTCAAGGTGGACAGCCCTTGTATTAAGAGGTGAAAATTACTCCGTAATGTTTGGTTGTTTTGTTACGACCAACTTTGACTGTATACGGTCCGAAGTAATCACATGATGTGTAGTAGAACGGAGGCGTATATGGCGAAAGACGTTCTCTTGGCAGGTCAGCCATCAGTTGATTCTCAGCTTTGTGCTCTATTTCTCGACAAGTAACACATCTAAACTTGACTGTCTTCGCCAAATCTCGAGCTTTCAAGATCCAATATTTTGCTTTGGTTTTGGCTGCGGTGGCTGCAACTCCAGGGTGTCCATACCGCTGATGCATGTGTCGTGTGATAAGTAACGATATCCAATGTTTATACGGGAGTAGTGCTGGGTGTTTCATCTCATATGATGCTATGGCCTTGTCGACTCTTCCACCAACTCTTATAACACCGTCTTGATCAACAAATGGGCTTAGCTGCCTGAACTCTCCCTTGGCTTGACGTTCTCGTAGGTCGTCTTGTGCTACGGTGATCCATAACTTCTCTGCTTCGTCTAATTCTTGTAGTGACAGTGGTCCGTCCTGTCCGGCAGAATTCTGTACTTCCACTCTTTGTTGATGCTTGGCTTTGATGTTTCTGATGAATCTTTGTACGTAGGCAGTAACTCGGATCAACTTTCTCCATTTAGAGAATTTCTTGCACTGGATAATTTGCTGGACCGATGAGACGACGTTGACCATGTATGGGTTTCGGTATTCTTTCTGTACTTCTTCATCATCCTTGGTGACTGGACTTTGATCTTGAGGCCAGTCCCTTTCTGGTAAGTATAGGAATTCTGGTCCACATTTCCACCGTCCACTAAGGTTTTCCACTTTAACACCACGAGAAACATCATCTGCTACGTTAAACTCTCCAGGGATATGTCTCCATTGGCAAGGGTCACTGATGCTTTGTATTTCCCCAATGCGTACCGACACAAACGGTTTGAATCCCCGAGCTTGACTGCGGATCCAGGAGTACACGATAGTGCTGTCAGTAAAGAAGATCACCCTTTCAAACTGTATCCGGCATTCTTCTTGAATGGTCTTGTAAAGCCTTGCTGCCAATACAGCTGCCTGCAATTCTAGTCTCGGAATTGTCAACTCTTTAAGTGGAGCCACTCTGGATTTTGCTGCGATGAACCTCACGTCATACTCTTGCTTGGTAGTTTGCCATCTCAAATAGGCGCATGTTCCAAATGCTTCTCTTGACGCATCAGCAAAGATACACAACTCTGGCTTTCCAAAGGAATCTTTTGGAGTTACACACCTTGGGAATGTTACATCGTTTAGCTTTTCAAATTCTTGGAAGAGCTTATACCATTCTTGGCAGTCATCAAGAGGCAGTTCTTGATCCCACTCATACCCCTTTTGCCACAGCCGTTGCATACCAATTTTTGCTCGAATTATGAAGGCAGCAGCTATACCAATTGGGTCATAGATTCGGGCAATGTTACTCAGAATTTTTCTCTTGGTCAGCTTTGTCTGTTCAGGAATCGCACCATCTAAAGTTGTCATCTTGGCAAGGTCGGCTTTGACTTTGAACGTTAAGTTATCCGTCTTATTGTTCCATGCTATTCCAAGAACTTTCTCTTCGCCTTCCCCATGCAAGATCTTCATTGCTTGTTCTTCTTCTGGATGCTGGCCATCATTTTCCAGATCTTCATTAGAGACCCACCCTTGACTTTAAATCCTCCTGTTTCCAGGACTGTATCCAGATCTTTTGTTAGCTCCTGTGCCTTTTCCACTGTCTTGACCGAGTCACATATATCATCCATATATGAGTTCTCTTTCAGGGCTTTCGCTGCTTGTGGGTAGGACTGTTGATGTTCCTCTGCTGTTTTTCTCAAGGCAATCTGAGCCATTGCTGGTGCTGGCTTATCTCCGAATGTTAACACCGTCTTAATGTAAACATCAGGCTCTCTATCGACTTCCATGTCTCTCCACAGAAAGCGATGTACGTGTTGATCAACCTCTGGTATTAATACACGATGATACATCTTTGATACATCACCACTGATTGCCACTCTTTCTTCTCTAAATCGAAGTATCACACCAAACAGATTGTTTAGTAAGTCTGGACCCTTGAGCCAGTAGTCGTTTAAGCGATGGCCTTGGTAAATAGCAGATGAATTGTATACTATTCTCAATGGGGTGCTTTTCTTTTCGGGCTTCACAACTCCATGGTGAGCGATGTAATGCACTGGTCCTTCATATGACTTGAGTTCTTGTGGCTTGAGCTTTCGGGCAAACTTCATATCTTCCATTTCTTTTATCTGTCTCGTGTAGGCTTTAGCTTGTTCTGGATCTTTGGCCAGTTGTCGCTCTGTGGCTTCTAACCTTTTCAGTGCTTGTCTCTTGTTGTCAGGGAGCATCTTAGGATCGCGTTTCCATGGGTAAGGAATAAGCCATTGCTTTCCAGACTTCTTACATGACTCCTCAATAACTTTGGCCTCTTCTCGCTCCACCTGACTGAGTCTTCCTGGTTTGCAAAGACATGGTTTTACCTCAACACCCATTGATTCTGTTGACCAAAAGTCACTCATCTCTACAGGGGCAGACACTGGTATTCCAACATGCAATACTTTACTCACTCCTGCTTGCTTACCAGGCGTTGCTCCAAACACCAACCATCCAAGTGGAGAATGTCGAGCTACCAAGTTTTCAACTTGCTTTATCTCTCCAGTATGCATATTTACATGATCGACACCAATTAGTAGATCTATAGGGCCACTTTCACGACACAATTCTTCTTGTAGACCAAAATACTTGGCAATCTTGTTTATCTCGACTTCATTGGTCCCATCACTTATATGTGGAATCCCCACTGCTTGAACTGCAAAGATACCTTTGTTTGTCAAGGATCTAACAGGCACTTCATATACCTTGGTCTTTAACTCTTCTTCTTGTCCACCAACTTTGGCTATGGTTATGTCTACCTCTTGGCCTTTGAGCTTCAAATGTTCAGCTAAATCATTTCGTATTAAGCTTACTTGTGCTCCTGAATCAATAAGAATGTTGCTCTTTTCTTGCTTGTTGTTTCTTCCCAGAATGGTTGCTGAAAGTACTGGAAGCAATGCGTCCTTTTGCTTTACAACTGATGCCACACCAACAAATTTAGAGCTTGAGTGCAGTAATGGATGGTGGTTCTTGTTACATTGCTCGTTATTGACCATCTCTGGGCATGGACGTCTTCGAGTACAATTTGATGCTCTGTGATCTCTTCCAGCACGTTTGAGACAGCTGAAACAGGCATGGTTTTCTTTCACCAACTTTAGACGATCATCGGGACTTAACACTGTAAACTTGTAACATTGATCCACCCAGTGATCAGAGCTTGGGCATAACCAGCACTTAGACTTTTGCTTTTGTTGCTGTTCTGTAGAAAATTGGTAGACTTTAGCTCTCAAGGGTTGCTGTATATTTCTTAAAGGTGCTGTTGCTCGCATTCTTGATTTCATTTCTGACGTCATCCATTCTATTATATTCTCCAGCGTCGCCTCGATTTTCTCTCTTTCTACATGGCGTGCCCATATCTTGCGGTCATCATTACACATCTTTTGCTCAATAATTGCAATCATATGATTGTTGTCCATATCATGTGGACGGCCAACTTCTTTAAGTGTATTATAGCTTCTTCTGATTAAATGAACAAGTTCACAAAAGCGCGAGTCCTCATCATTATGTAAAGGCTTGAATTTTGCAATGTCTTGTGTCACTGTGTCAGCTACAAACCTTGGGTCTCCATAAATCGAGTCCAGATAGTCCCAAGCAGAGTTGTAATCTGATCCAATACCTTTGATGAGGTCCAATGGTTTCCCAGTGAGTGCAGATCGAAGGAGAGTAATAGCATCTCTGTTGTTGAATCTTGTACCAATGATATGTTTAAAATCTGATTTAAAAATAGCATATTCTCGCACATCGCCGTTGAACTTAGGCATTTTTGGTTTCTCGATCTTGAATGCACAGGCTTCTGAGGTGCTATTGTCTTTCTTGCTTACACATTGTTCAGTGTGAACTTGGCTCTTGTTTAATGGCAAAGTTTCGCTGTCTTCTTTGGACGTTTCCTCTGTAACATTTGTATCTTCTTCAATAGGCTTGAGTTGATTGGTAATCTCTACTTCCTTTTCGCTAGTCTTCTTAACGTTAACCGACAAAGCCATTTCTTCATATTCTTTAGTACGGGCTTCCAACTTTAAGAAATTCTGTTGACATTCTTCTAACCACAGTTCTTCCGTCTCAAATTCTTTATCGTCGTCAATAAACTGCGTATATTTGTCGTGTTTCTCGACCAAATCAACATACGTTTGTTGTACTTTTGTAAGACACTCTCTTACCTCGTCTATGCTTCGTCCACTTTCAATCCGATAAACCAATGCTCTTCCTGACCTGGTTAGCGCTGCCTTTGCATTTCTTCTCGTTAATTTTGCCTCCTTCGAAGCATCTTTATTATCCTGAGACATTTGCCGTATGTTGATAATCCTTCTGGACCGAAGGAATCAGAAATCGAATGAATGTGCCGCGAAGTATTATCAACCACAGATGAATGATGAATATAACAAATCGTATTTAGTAGTTTAACAATTCGATCTAAAATATAAATGATTTACAGGGTTGTTATAAGGAAATTATAATAGTCAAAAGGTTTAAAGTAAATAATAATAGCTTTCGGTCCTTACTTCTGTCGCCGTATCCATCATAATCCAACATATAGAGCATAAATCAATCCAGGTTAGCCATTTAAAATACATTTACATAAATCCATATATCAATCCAGGTTAGCAGTTCAAATTAACATCAACAGGTGAGCATAAAATACGAGCATACAACTTCGACAGGTTAGCAATAATAATCCTCGTGGTTTTTTATGTCCAATACCGTCATGCATCGTTCTTAATAATAATGTCAACTAATTATGTTAATAAATGGCATAAATTAAATTAAAGTGTGTTCGCACGTTCAGTTAAACATATATGACATTATTATATAGCATGCTATCGGATATGAGCTTTTGCGTAATCTGATTGGTTCCCTACTACCAGGCTATCAGCTCATATCCTACTAGTAGAGGAAAAACAAGATGGCGGCATGTCTTTTTAAACTGCCGAAAAGAGTTGAAATTGACGGATTTTTATACAGAAAAACATCAACACCCTCAAACCAATGTATAAAAAAACAACACTGTGTAATAATACATTAACAAATACACAATTTAGCATGTTAAATTGTAAAATTCACCTAAAAATTACGTCTTTTTACTTCAAAAATCCGACTAAATTAACGGGTTGATATTAATTTGTTGCTAAACAAAGAAACTCGCGGTTAAATCAAGCTTACAATACACATTTCGTAGGAGATCACCAGTAAAGAGACTTTTGATTTAGATAAGCATTTGGAGCAGTAAAAAGCATGTTCTTTTTCAAAAACAACCAACTAAGTAATTTAGTTTCACTGCCGAAGGTGTTTCAGTTTCATTTTTGCATGAAATCAAAACCTTTTTCACGACAGAAATGCTAATATAAACAACTGACCCACCTTTTGACTTCATAAAGGTACCTTTTAATCTTTTTTGTTGATTTGTTTAACACATTTTTTGCCTCTCCAGCAACATTTATACAACATTTCGAAGCTGTTTACCGAACAGCTCAGCGAGAAACTCTATGTGAATGTATCATTACGCATGGCGGAAGTATTAGTTGCCTATGCCGGAAGTTTGTTGTTTCAAACATTTCGCTGTAATTTTTCCTCTAGTACAGTGCTTGGCTATATAATAAAACAGTTATACCATTCGCTCTCGTTGTATACGAACTAATAGCCAACTCGGCGAAGCGCCTCGTTGGCTATGAGCTCATATACAACTCGAGCTCATGGTATAACTGTTAAATATGACTTGTTCATTGACCATAAAATTGAGCAGTGTTTTAATAATATAAATAAATATACATTTAAATCTACATTACCCCCTGCTGTGTTCACATCGTTTAACCGTCGGATAAACATTGTTATATTACCATTTTTACCGTAAAATATACAGGAAAATCAAATTTACTGTTCAGACTAACTGCTTACTTAATATACCATGTAAGAGGGAAAATTCACACATATACTTACAACTAGTCTGAACAGTAAATTTGATTTTCCTGTATATTTTACGGTAAAAACGGTAATTGACGAGGTCTGGGCCAAGTTTATATGCGTTCACAAACTCGATTCTTATAGAATTTCGTGGGGCGATGATCTTCGGTACACGCAATGTCTGCCGATCAGCGGCAGGCATTATTAAATTGTGCATACATTTTCATTAATTTTCAGTATATGACATTCCACACCATTGTGCCAGATGACTTCACTTAACATTTTAAGCATGCGACGTTATTGTCAACACTCACGTCACGCGTACAAAATTTAGCCATTAAAGATGGCAACAGCCGTTATTGCTGCAAATCAACAACCTAAAACTGCATAGATTGCCGTTCTTCACTTCGAGCAAGAGTGCTGACGCCATCACTCTTTAATGGCTCGATTTTATACGCGTGACGTCCATGTTGAGGAAAACGTCGCATGCTTAAGCTCTTTAATTGAAAATGCTTCGGACGATAACAAGTATTTTACTACTAAATAGTAAATGGTAGCAACTCGCAGCACTTCACTTTTGATAAAAACTTCTAGTTTAATATGTCGAGTTTTGCTGACTTTATTGACGACCAAAGTTGAAAATGCTGTTTTTCGACCAACATTCGGACAAAATAAGTTATAAAATTGAAACCAGGCAATAAATTAAAATAACACACGCTGACACCGTTTTGCTGGAATCGAACTGCGAAAAAGATTTTTGTTCAATAAAACGCTTTGTACTTAACCCGAGTGAATCCCTCTGGTTTACGTATAAAATTCACAACTATTATTGGTTTGTGTTTATCGCAAAAGCAAATACAACATTGTATTCTACAAATTAATAGCTTTCTAACGATATCTATTTTACTTTTGTGGCATAAATTCTGATGAATTGAGAGTGCTCTACCGAAATGACTCTGCAAACCTTAATGAAGACCTTAAACTTTGAAAGATTCGAATAATTCAATCTAACTTGTTATATAATAATTATTTAGAAGTTGTACAGACTTTAAAAGTCCTATCTGAAGTTAAACTAAATCTTGTTTCCTTTTATCTTATCTAAACTAGCCTTCTACAGGAACAAGTGAAGTGAATGAATCAGATACGAAATCGCCAACACCAGCAAGCACTACAGGAACGAGGGGAGTGAAATCAGACACCAAAACGCAAACACCAGCAAGCACTACAGGAACGAGTCCAGCAAGCACTACAGGAATGAGTCCAGCAAGCACTACAGGAACGAGTCCAGCAAGCACTACAGGAACGAGTCCAGCAAGCACTACAGGAACGAGTGGAGTGAAATCAGACACCAAAACGCAAACACCAGCAAGCACTACAGGAATGAGTCCAGCAAGCACCACAGGAACGAGTGGAGTGAAACCAGACACCAAAACGCAAACACCAGCACGCACTACTGGGACGAGTGGAGTGAAATCAGACACCAAAACGCAAACACCATCAAGCACTACTGGGACGAGTGGAGTGAAACCAGACACCAAAACGCAAACACCAGCACGCACTACTGGGACGAGTGGAGTGAAATCAGACACCAAAACGCAAACACCATCAAGCACTACTGGGACGAGTGGAGTGAAATTAGACACAGAAACGCAAACACCAGCAAGCACTACAGGAACGAGTGGAGTGAAACCAGACACCAAAACGCAAACACCATCAAGCACTACTGGAACGAGTGGAGTGAAATCAGACAGTAAAAAAACACCAACGTCAATTTTCGAAGTACTACTAAAACACTGAGTAAAACTACTTAATAAACTTTTTAATATAAAACAAATATAAAGAAAAACAATCTATAAATTACTGTCATGGCAACAGAAGCGTTCCTAAAATATCGTTGCAAGATCTTCCTCAAGTTGACCAATTCATTTGATGAAAATTATTGCTGACTTCCTATTTTGAATTGGATAGGTTTCTGGTTTTGAAACAATCAATACTGCCATTTGCAAGCCATCGTTAGGCGAGCGATTTTTTTCATGTTTGTTTCCGTTTGAAAGTTAAGTTGCACCATAGTTAATAGAAAATATACATGGTTTGGAAACCCGGCAAACTTCAAAGCGGTTAACAATCAAGCTACGATTCATCTTGAAAGGTACACGAAGGTGCCAAATCCTTTGTTTTAGGTTTATTAATATTTAAACAGTACGGTTGAGTGATTGAAGCCAAACGTTGCTATTGGATGATTACTTCATTATACAGAAAACACAATATGTTCAGTAACCATGAAAGTGCAAAAATTTCCATAAACCTGAACAAAAACATAAAACAATGACTTTTGTGAGCTTCCAAACCATGTATATTTTCTATTAACTATGGTTGCACGTTTCACACGAAAACGTTGAACGTTTAAAAACAAATCAATCAACTTGCCGCGTCATTTTGATAGGTTTCTTTGAACTGACGCCGCAAGTTGATTGATTTGTTTTTAAACGTTCAACGTTTTCGTGTGAAACGTGCAACTTAAGAAACAGGATTATTTGCCAAACACCAATCAAATTCAAAACAGAAATATTCAAAACAGGAAGTTGTCAACGAACCTTATCAAATGAATTGTTCAACTTGACGAATATATTGCAACAATATTTTACGGAATATTTCACTCAGTTTTTGAGATACAGTGTAATTTAACCTGTGTGATATACTGTATTTAAGAATAAAATCTACAATGTCAAACTGTTTTGGCTTAAAATTGCGAGTTTTCTACAAATAAGTGTAGTAATTTAATAGGCAGTGGAGCTCCCCCCCCCCCCCAACTTTGTAGGAGAAAAGGAGAAAATAGGGGGGTGGGCTGAGCCCCCTGCCTTCAGCATCAAAGGTAAGGGTGATTATACATTGAATATTTATACATCTTCAATATATAGCATTTTGAAAATTCTGTATCACTGCATGTAATAGCTCAATACTTGTTTCATGAAGTACTACTTGTATTAGCAGTTGATGACTGCTGACCAGAAGTATGAAAAATGACTCTAGATTTCAAGTTCAGCCCCCCTACCAAACCACCACCTATGCACTAGTCATCATTGTTGAGGCAGTCTCAGCTGCCAGAAGCTGTTCTAAGAGACTTTTTAAAATTTTACTGTTTGGGATCACACACTTTTCACTCTTAGGAAATCCCTTTCACAAGTTTTTTAACTCCCACCACCCCCCAATACTTTTTCAGTTTTGAACAAAGTAGAAAATCAACCTTGATGAGAATTGGAGGACCAGAGGACCTCCCTAATGCAAAAGTATTTACCCCCCCCCCTACCACCCCTACCCAACACCGCTGCCAAACGTGTTGCACTTGCGTGACCTCCAAGCTTGCACCTCAAAAAAAGTGGGAAATCACTGATATATTTAGACTGGTCCGAGAGTGCGACACAAAAGTTAAAATTATAAGCATACCACCAAAATGTTAAGGTGGGTAATTTGTACATGGCTTCTTTGTCAATATTGTAACATTTCTGAATTTACCCCTTTGTAATTTTCAAGCCCATTTTTTAAAACACAAATGAATAGTCGAGCCTTACTTAGTCTTCACCATCTGGTTGTTGTCACCACGGCTAGTTTCCACATCTCTTGCAATGTTCACGCTAGCAAATTCATGCATGCAGAAACGTTTAGCAGTGGTCTTCCCCACCCCCACATATACACACGTAAAAACGCACAGTCTGATCAGCTCTGATATCAGATCTTTTCATAAAAATGTAGTGACCCTTCATACAGCCTGACAGCTACATAATGTACCAGCGCTGATGTATAAACATTTAGAATTTCTGACAGACTGCGACAGCTCCATAGACAACACACCTGTTCAATCTGCTATATCAAACTGATACAGCACTGACCATGTCAGGCTGATACAGTTTGACAGAATCTGTTCTGAACAGTCTGTTGTAGCTGCAGGTATGATACAGATATGATATCATAGGTGTATCATAGCTAATACTGCACAACAGGCTGTATCAGGGGTCGCTACATTTTTCTGAACAGATCTGACATCATTCTGCATCAGGTCGGACTATATTAACTGTGGTCTGACACAGAGTGGGCGTTTTTGCGTGTGTATGTGACACGTACATTCTAAAAATTTCTCAAATGAGTTGAGTGTCTGGAAGTCAGAAGTCAGTGAACCTTTGAAATTCTGCAGTTTAAACTTTCATATCCTGGCTAAAAGGCTTTCACTGTTTCATAAGCAGAATTTCTATGAAAATTAAATATCCTACGCTACAAATACAATTTATATATATTTTATTATTAACACCTCCAATATTCCGAATATATGTAACTTCTATTTTCTTTAATTATAGCCACTCTTTAGCGCTTGTTTAGGGTTTATTCTTGTTTAAATATGAAAGATGTTAACAGAATACTTACGTGAAGTTGCCGTGAAGTTAGAACATCATATTAAAATCCTTTTTCCTTCATCTTCTTCAGTCTTGTTCAGCTTGCTTGGTCTTTAAATTTTAAACGCATCTGCTTCGACAAGACTTCGGCTAGTTGTCGTAACCAACCGACATAGATCGTCGTTAGTCGTAACTTTCCCGGAAATATTTATACGGATTTTTTCGGTTCTTTGGCACTGATCAGTGTTCTTTACGGTTCTCCGAAAGTAACGGATTCCAGTGATTATCGGGACATTGGGCACCCTGTGAGTCAGAGCCCCTTTCCGACCTACGCAAGCTTCGGGCATAGGCATACCCGGCGGGGGGGGGGGGGGGGGGGGGAGCAATTGCCCCCCCCCCCCCCCAACTTTTAAAAAACCATTTTCGGGCACTTTTTGAAAGAAATTTCGGATAAATTCGGGTGATATTGCTGTTAAATATTCATGCAAAATTATATTTTGAAGAAACTCGTATGTTGAATACGATCTAATAATCGACAGTCGACTCTTAATTTTTCGGGCAAAAATGTTTTGCCCCCCCGAACGGAGCTGGTCAGGTACGCCTATGGCTTCGGGGGAAAGTGGGCTCTGTTTCTTTTTGAGCATGCGTATACGGTTGCCAAGATACTATTTTGGGCCCAGGCTCTAACGTGTCCCTTCGCGTGTTCGTAAACTAGAACTTGTTTGACCAGTTTAATTAAAACCTGACTGACTCGCCGCAGAGCCTACTTTCCCCGAAGCTTGCGAGGTCGAAAAGGGGCTCTGACTCGCAGGGTAGACATTGGGGATAACACCAAAAAACATTTGCAAGAGAATGGAGAACATCGGAATTAATACCAACACCAGAATATTGGAGTTGCAGAAAACCACTATCATCCATTCTGCTAGGATCCTAAAGAAAGTTCTTGAAATTTGAGGAGTCTTGTTGACACTGAATCTCAGGAACTATATATCCCTGGGGAACCCAAGACACCTTTTATTGTTAGAAAAAAATAATTTTTAGTATAAAAATAAACAAAACAGGCTAAATAAACTAAAAAAATATGTTTTTTTGATATTTGTCAATTTGCCCTAGATTTAGGGCTCGGGTCATATGTGACCCACTGGGTCTTTCTGTCATATTTACTGTCACTACTAGAATATATAAATATCAGAGTTTGAACAAAACTATTTTACTGTTATGATGCCAATGTCTAAGGCATTGAAAGAAGGCACTAGTATAACATACTAGCTTGTCATATATACAAAGTTACCATAGTTTTTACTTTATATGATACAGTTTGTAGCAATTTCTGCGCTCACTGAAACACAGAGGAACATCACATTTCTCACAACATGTGTCAGTTTTGATGGTCTTGCAGACAGCACAGCGACAACGCTTGTCGCTTGTCTCTTTTCACTGGCCAGTGCGCAATTTGGTCGAAACGTGCATCTTCACAAGGCTCAACACGGATTATCTTTGGTGGTGTGGGCAATGTTTCCTCATCAAGGGATGGTCTAGCTGACTTTCTGGTGGTTCCACATTCAATCAGTGCTTGTGCAACCTTGGACTGGAATTGGCGCAGCTTCATCACACTCTTGCCTGTGATTCCCAGCAGGGAACAGTCACGCTTATACAGGAGCCATGCATTGATTACCCCAACACTGGTAAAATGCCAGAAGAGTATAAGGTACCATCTCCGTGTTCGACTGGAATACTTACAGCGGGAGATGTGGGCATCCAGCATATCAACACCACCCATGTGGGTATTGTATTCCCTGATGATGTACGAGTTTCCTTTTCCTAGTACATCCGTATTGCAGGCATCTCAACAATGCCCATTTTGAAGAACATGCCCAGTACTTGTTCAATTTCTTTCACCGATGTATTTACACATTTACCATTCTTTTGGACACTGTATCTATTGGTATACTCCACAATCAGTTCTATCATTTCTTTTGTCACAAACCGCTTGAAGTAGAGTAAAGGTGTCTCTGTTATTCCAGTTGGATCTGTTGGTTCAACCATTTCACCCTGAAATAGATCTTGGGGTGCTTCAAAATCTTTTTTCGCCATCTATATTTTGGTTTGGTCTTGGTTTTCCCCTTTTTGGTGATGGCCAATCTTCTTGCGAGAGGTACATCATCATCATCACCACTTGATTCATCATTCACCTCTGATAAGTCATGGTCACTTTCAGAGTCACTACTCTCTAAATTATCAATGTTACCTGGGACATAGACTTCATCACTATCCGACTCATCGCTTGGGCCACCTAGGCAGACATCACTATCATCAACATCAAGTTCATCTAAAACTTGCTCAACAGTATAAAGATGATCTTGCTTTCTACTGCTAGCCATGATAAACTGAATGATGAAAAAAGAAAACAGACACTATAAATAAACAGAACCTTTATATTCTACCCAAACAATAATTCTACAAAACCCTAGCCAAGTTGGTGTAAAGTATTGATTTGATATATATGCTAATCCATCACTATACGTTATCACCTTTCGAAAATCTGACCACTGAATAAAAATGACAAAAACGTCCACAGTAACCCAGTGGGTCATATGTGACCCATCGATTTTACAACTTGCTGTATGCAACACAAATTCGCAAAAACCTCACCAAAATACGTTTCACATGTTCACTAATAACTCATCTTTTAGTTCCAGTCATTAAAATAAATATAACTTACTTCTTTATGGCTTGATTATTGCTTGAAAATCACAATTCAAAATAAATATATTCACAGTGAAAACCGCCATGTTTGTTAGAGAATTTCAAATGACGTAATTTCACAAATTCGGCACCAGGTCACTTTTCCGGGTGGGTCATATGTGGGACTCTGGGTTTTAGTGGAAAAAAATGATTAGCATCAAACATGTCACTAACAATGGGCTTTTAATATAGTGGGGTCATATGTGACCCCATGGGTTCCCCAGGGATATATATAATACCGTTGATGACATTATCAATGTGAAATTGATACAAAAAATAATAATAATAATAATAATTATAATAATAATAATAATAATAATAATAATAATAATAATAATAACAATAATAATAATAATAATAATGAAGAATTCAGCTGTCTACTTTCCCGCTGAGTGTTGTCAAATATTCGATTCATTTCTCCGCAAAAGTCGTTCCAACATCATTACGCGTTTCCTTCCTCTTGGTCGCTTTCCAACGATACGCCCTTCCATCAACTCTCTCAACAATCCGTCTCCTCTCAAAATAGGACTGATCCACCTACATTTTCTTTCTAATATCACGTTCATCATCGACCTCTTCTCCTCCACCACTTGTAGTACTTTCTCATTCGACATCTTGTCTTTCCAACTTATTTTCTCCATCTTTCTCCATAACCACATCTCAAATGCTTGAAGTCGTTCAGTTTCTTTCTTTCTTAGTGTCCAAGTTTCACTTCCGTTTCAGGTCACGGCTCCGTACAACTCATTTTACAATTTGCTTTTTCAACCTTCTGTCCATACTCGGAGTTAACAGCTCTCTTCTTTCATTGAATGCCTATTTTGCCATCGCCACTCTTGCCTTCATTTATTTTTGCTTCAAAAACTCATTAATAATTCATGAGAAAAGTTCAAAAGAAATTAATGTTTAATCACGGTCTTTATATGTGACATAGATACCTCCTGATTTACTTAAACTTTAGCTTTGATTTTCTCGGCTTAGACAAGGTTATTTTTCAAACTTACTACGCCAATGAACTTACCAAGTGGTTCGTTTTTGAAACCGTTCAATAAACTCGCAGTTCGTGTTTTATCAGATATAAAAACACTCGGCTTCGCCTCGTGTCTTTATATCTGATAAAACACTCCTGCTCGTTTATTAAACAGTACTTCACATCTACCATCTCAGTCCGTCACCAATCTCCCAGATATATCTGAATTTCTTCACATGCTCCACAGGTTTACCATCAATTTCGATATGCAGTAAGTCAACTTCCTTTGCCGGCTAAAAGAACGAGGAAAGTTGACCCAGGATGTTTATAATAAAAATAAACTTCTCAATCACCATAAAGTGTTATTGTCAAATACGAGTAATGCAGCGATCATCTTACCCGCTAAGTGTTATTGTCAAATACTTGATTCAGACAACTTCCCCTGCTAAGTGTTGTTGTCAAGGATGTAATTCAGTCAACTTCTCCTGCTATAAAAGAACCCCTTGGCTTTACTCAAAAAAAGCGTTTAATATTCATTTCCTTTATTAACACGGACAGCATAAAAGTAACGTTTAAACACGAATCAAAATAAAAGCAAATAAAACGTTCACTGACCAGAATAATTTATTGAAACGAGCTTTCGGCTACCAGACTGTAGCCTTCAACGGGTACAATTGGAAGCTATAATTAGTTATGACGTGTGTGTGGTAATTGTGTTTGCGAAGAGCGTGTGTATATTAATTAACGGCGTTTATTTCTTCGCAGAAGAACGGCGTATTGCCCAGGAATCGGTTTAGAGTTATTGTCCGCTTCATTTGTCAAGGCGGTATGCCAAGACTCTAAAGTTTTTCGGTTTCGAAAATTGCCCTTGTCGATAACTTTTCCATTTTCAAAATCAATGCTGTGGTCGTTTGTCCATGCGTGCTTGGCAATGTTTGAACCTTTCGTGTAGTTTTTCACGTTTCTGATATGCTCTTTCTTCTTTGTTGTAAAACTTCTCAAGTTCTCAAAAATACCCAAAGAATTGCCGAACTTGACGACAAAAAGTACATTGGTATTAATCATGAAAATCATTGTAGTTCTCTGCATCGTCTAACTAGCGTTCCTTTCAAACACAGATGCTCTGCGTTGCCCCCTTCTCTGTAGACGCGTAAGACGCCACACATGCACTTCAGAGAAAATTTTGAAAGAAACATGCGGTGGTGGCCTAAGTAACAACCGATGTTTGTGGTTGCTGTCAGGTTTGTGCAAAACTGGAAGGAGAATCCTGTGGTGGAGTGCAGGGTATTAAGGGAAAATGTGACGTTGGTCTCTTTTGTAAACGAAGTCGTCGACGATCATTCATCGGTATACACTCACCTGGTAAATGCGCGAAGGTATAGGAAAACCTGCTCTAGTTATTGGTTTATTTAGTAAGTATATCAGGTCCGTTATTCGTAATAAATTATTCAATTCGTTATAAGGTCTATTCGAATGGACATTTCACTCGATTACATAGCATGTTCTCAGGATTTTGGGTGAAGGAGAATTCGAGTGTAGAATATATACATTTTAAGACCAGACCGGGACCAGTTGCGAAAAATGCAACTACACAGGCCTTCCAGCAGGAATTGAACGCACGACCTTGCGATTCTAGTGCAATGCTCTGACCACTGAGCCACGGAGGGCGTTGCCAAGAGCTTGATCGCGAGTTCTGTACATATATATATATATATTAAGATGGTAATGCCGGAGAGAATTGGGTATATTTTAAGTTATATTGGGCATTTCACTCCATTACATAGCATGTTCTCAGGATTTGGGGTGAAGGAGAATTCGAGTGTAGAATATATATATTTTAAGAAAAAACAGTCAAAAAATATTGATAGTTTTTGTTGAATTTCTTCCCTGTTAACGGGCCGCGAACCCTGTATATACTTGTCGTTGATATAAATCCCAGCCATGCTACGCCAGCGAAATATGGTTCCTAGTCCGTCAACAGCACAATCCAACGAGTGGAAAAGATCCAACGAAGAGCGATGAAGTGGATTCTTAGGCCATGCATGTCCAGGCTAATCCGTTTTCAAACGACAACGGAGACCTCGTATTGAAAACGTAAATGTTCCCGTCTACACTCGTTTTCGAATAGTTTTTGCCATATAAACAAAGGCTTCTGGCTTGCAAAATTCTTCCATTGTCATACTGACACGAATACCTGGATATGCTGTTCTTTTACAAGATTAATCACGGTATAATCACCCTCGACAAAAACGCTATTGCAACGCCACAAGCTAATAGAAATACACGATCATCGGACTCAAACTGTTACCTCTACCAAACCAAGAAATGCAAAACCTCTACCTACCAAAAATCTTATATCTGCCGGACAACAAGAACCTGGAACTCTACCAAAAAGTCTCATTTTGAAATCTCTATCACTCACAACTTTTAAGTCACAACTCTATAACTACTACCTTACAGCTTTAAAGGACACGTACTCCTCTAACGATCCACGCACCTGGAAAGGCGTGTGTGTCAAATGTAACTGTAGTCGTAATCTCGCTACTGTACCTTCGTGTTGTTATTAGTGTGTTAGTCGTACCGTTTCGTCTGATTGATTGTCCAGTATCTCATTTTATAACTCGTTTGTTAAGGGTTCACAGTAATTGGCTTTAGCTGTTGTGGTTATCCAGAGAAAGGTTTACTAGTGAAGAAGGTTTACTAGTGAAGGTTTACTAGTGAGGAAGGTTTACTAGTGAAGAAGGTTTACTAGTGAGGAAGGTTTACTAGTGAGGAAGGTTTACTAGTGAGGAAGGTTTACTAGTGAGGAAGGTTTACTAGTGAGGAAGGTTGACTAGTGAGGAAGGTTGACTAGTGAGGAAGGTTGACTAGTGAGGAAGGTTGACTAGTGAGGAAGGTTGACTAGTGAGGAAGGTTTACTAGTGAGGAAGGTTTACTAGTGAGGAAGGTTGACTAGTGAGGACGGTTTACTAGTGAGGACGGTTTACTAGTGAAGAAGGTTGACAAGAGAGGAAGGTTTACTAGTGAGGAAGGTTTACTAGTAAGGAAGGTTTACTAGTGAGGAAGGTTTACTAGTGAAGGTGAAGGTTTACTAGTGAGGAAGGTTTACTAGTGAGGAAGGTTTACTAGTGACGAAGGTTTACTAGAGAGAAAGGTTTACTAGTGAAGAAGGTTTACTAGTGAAGGTTTACTAGTGAGGAAGGTTTACTAGTGAGGAAGGTTTACTAGTGACAAAGGTTTACTAGTGAGGAAGGTTTACTAGTGAAGGTTTACTGGTGAGGAAGGTTTACTAGTGAGGATGGTTTACTAGTGACAAAGGTTTACTAGTGAGGAAGGTTTACTAGCGACGAAGGTTTACTAGTGACAAAGGCTTACTATAGTGAGGAAGGTTTACTATAGCGACAAAGGTTTACTAGTGAGGAAGGTTTACTAGTGAAGGTGAAGGTTTACTAGTGAGGAAGGTTTACTAGTGAGGAAGGTTTACTAGTGACGAAGGTTTACTAGAGAGAAAGGTTTACTAGTGAAGAAAGTTTACTAGTGAAGGTTTACTAGTGAGGAAGGTTTACTAGTGAGGAAGGTTTACTAGTGACAAAGGTTTACTAGTGAGGAAGGTTTACTAGCGACGAAGGTTTACTAGTGACAAAGGTTTACTATAGTGAGGAAGGTTTACTATAGCGACGAAGGTTTACAAGTGAAGGTTTATTAGTGAGGAAGGTTTACTAGTGAGGAAGGTTTACTAGTGAGGAAGGTTTACTAGTGAGGAAGGTTTACTAGTGACGAAGGTTTACTAGAGAGAAAGGTTTACTAGTGAAGAAGGTTTACTAGTGAAGGTTTACTAGTGAGGAAGGTTTACTAGTGAGGAAGGTTTACTAGTGACAAAGGTTTACTAGTGAGGAAGGTTTACTAGCGACGAAGGTTTACTAGTGACAAAGGTTTACTATAGTTATTAGTGTGTTAGTCGTACCGTTTCGTCTGATTGATTGTCCAGTATCTCATTTTATAACTCGTTTGTTAAGGGTTCACAGTAATTGGCTTTAGCTGTTGTGGTTATCCAGAGAAAGGTTTACTAGTGAAGAAGGTTTACTAGTGAAGGTTTACTAGTGAGGAAGGTTTACTAGTGAAGAAGGTTTACTAGTGAGGAAGGTTTACTGGTGAGGAAGGTTTACTAGTGAGGAAGGTTTACTAGTGAGGAAGGTTTACTATAGTGAAGAAGATTTACTAGTGAGGAAGGTTGACTAGTGAGGAAGGTTTACTAGTGAGGAAGGTTTACTAGTGAGGAAGGTTTACTAGTGAGGAAGGTTGACTAGTGAGGAAGGTTGACTAGTGAGGAAGGTTGACTAGTGAGGAAGGTTGACTAGTGAGGAAGGTTGACTAGTGAGGAAGGTTTACTAGTGAGGAAGGTTTACTAGTGAGGAAGGTTGACTAGTGAGGACGGTTTACTAGTGAGGACGGTTTACTAGTGAAGAAGGTTGACAAGAGAGGAAGGTTTACTAGTGAGGAAGGTTTACTAGTAAGGAAGGTTTACTAGTGAGGAAGGTTTACTAGTGAAGGTGAAGGTTTACTAGTGAGGAAGGTTTACTAGTGAGGAAGGTTTACTAGTGACGAAGGTTTACTAGAGAGAAAGGTTTACTAGTGAAGAAGGTTTACTAGTGAAGGTTTACTAGTGAGGAAGGTTTACTAGTGAGGAAGGTTTACTAGTGACAAAGGTTTACTAGTGAGGAAGGTTTACTAGTGAAGGTTTACTGGTGAGGAAGGTTTACTAGTGAGGATGGTTTACTAGTGACAAAGGTTTACTAGTGAGGAAGGTTTACTAGCGACGAAGGTTTACTAGTGACAAAGGTTTACTATAGTGAGGAAGGTTTACTATAGCGACAAAGGTTTACTAGTGAGGAAGGTTTACTATAGCGACGAAGGTTTACAAGTGAAGGTTTATTAGTGAGGAAGGTTTACTAGTGAGGAAGGTTTACTAGTGAGGAAGGTTTACTAGTGACGAAGGTTTACAAGTGAAGGTTTATTAGTGAGGAAGGTTTACTAGTGAGGAAGGTTTACTAGTGAGGAAGGTTTACTAGTGAGGAAGGTTTACTAGTGAGGAAGGTTTACTAGTGACGAAGGTTTACTAGAGAGAAAGGTTTACTAGTGAAGAAGGTTTACTAGTGAAGGTTTACTAGTGAGGAAGGTTTACTAGTGAGGAAGGTTTACTAGTGGCAAAGGTTTACTAGTGAGGAAGGTTTACTAGCGACGAAGGTTTACTAGTGACAAAGGTTTACTATAGTGAGGAAGGTTTACTATAGCGACGAAGGTTTACAAGTGAAGGTTTATTAGTGAGGAAGGTTTACTAGTGAGGAAGGTTTACTAGTGAGGAAGGTTTACTAGTGAGGAAGGTTTACTAGTGACGAAGGTTTACTAGTGACAAAGGTTTACTATAGTGAGGAAGGTTTACTATAGCGACAAAGGTTTACTAGTGAGGAAGGTTTACTAGTGAAGGTGAAGGTTTACTAGTGAGGAAGGTTTACTAGTGAGGAAGGTTTACTAGTGACGAAGGTTTACTAGAGAGAAAGGTTTACTAGTGAAGAAAGTTTACTAGTGAAGGTTTACTAGTGAGGAAGGTTTACTAGTGAGGAAGGTTTACTAGTGACAAAGGTTTACTAGTGAGGAAGGTTTACTAGCGACGAAGGTTTACTAGTGACAAAGGTTTACTATAGTGAGGAAGGTTTACAAGTGAAGGTTTATTAGTGAGGAAGGTTTACTAGTGAGGAAGGTTTACTAGTGAGGAAGGTTTACTAGTGAGGAAGGTTTACTAGTGACGAAGGTTTACTAGAGAGAAAGGTTTACTAGTGAAGAAGGTTTACTAGTGAAGGTTTACTAGTGAGGAAGGTTTACTAGTGAGGAAGGTTTACTAGTGACAAAGGTTTACTAGTGAGGAAGGTTTACTAGCGACGAAGGTTTACTAGTGACAAAGGTTTACTATAGTGAGGAAGGTTTACTATAGCGACGAAGGTTTACAAGTGAAGGTTTATTAGTGAGGAAGGTTTACTAGTGAGGAAGGTTTACTAGTGAGGAAGGTTTACTAGTGACGAAGGTTTACTAATTACTAATACGGAAGGTTCAAATTCAGGCGGTGTGCGCACTGGGATGGCAAAGCATGACAGTTATTTTAGCAAATACGACCATAGCGCGTCCGACCGTCGTCGAGTGAAGAGCTCCCTGAAGTTATCTTTGAAAGATTCTGGACAAAATATAAAGTCTGGAGATGCTTAATATCGATAAATTGTCTTCTTGTAAACTTGTTTCTAATAATAAGTGCTCCAAGCGTGTTTTATCGTCTAAATGAAAAACGATAAAGTGATAGAGCCAGTCGGTTTATCGATGCAGATCGATGCGACGATGCCTTACAGCTCATTAGGATTACTGATCATGAACCGAATTCACAGAAGAGAAATGCCGCAAATCGACCGAGAAACTTAGTTGCCTCTATGTCCTGTAAATTAGAAAAGCTGCTTGTTGGTTCAAGAAGGAAACTGCGGCTTTTGTCGTTATTTTTAATTGTTCTGTTGGCTAGCCATCAGAGTGACAGACCGCAATATTAACATATTATATTAAATACGTATATATACGAGAAGAATGTGCTTCATTTTTTAAAAACCGCCAACCCAAGCGCATTGCCTTGTTTATGTTTCCAAGCGCATTTAATCAAACTCTATAGCTTACTCTGAAACGTATTTGCCACGAATTTCCAGCTGTCAGTGCAATATTATATCTTTGTATTAACTCATCAGTCGCGCTCGACGCGCTGTCGTCGCTGTAAAAATGTATATTTTCAAGTTGTAAATAGAAGGTGATCCCAAGGAGAGCGTTGGAGAGCGATCACATTTTTACATAGCTTAGGGTCTATATAATACATCCAAGTAGTCAAAACTAAGTTTTCTTCGGTAGTTTAAAATATATTTGCCAAAAATCTAACCGTAGTCAAATTACATCTTCGATCACGTAAAATAACAACTCAAATTCACCAGCCCTAAATTCCGATCAGAAACTAGTTTTCTTCCAACTTGAGATGTAAATACCCGCTTTTATATGTAAATTTTACAATTATGTAAAAATAATTGACAAATATTAACAACGATTTCAAAAAATAAAGCCTAAACGCACTGCTGTTTGAGCGTTATTATAGTTTGCCATGTTGGTCACTGCGAAGCGATAAATCGATAATTGCCAACAACAATGCATTACGATGCCAGTGCGCACACCGCCTGGTTTAAATTTATAAATAATCAGGGAGGGTCTTAACAGGAATAATTGCCAACAACAATGCATTACGATGCCAGTGCGCACACCGCCTGGTTCAAATTTATAAATAACAAGACGCCCGCTAGGCGTGAACTCGGGCTACTGTGGGCTGGCGCCTTGCAAAATAATATAACAACAGGAGTGCTGTTTGGAGTTAATGGTTGAATTTGATGCAATTTTCAGTCAATTGACTGTAGTAGTGGAATATTCATCATAGAGAAAATCATGGTGGGTATACTGGTGTACCAAAACATTGATTTGGCAGCCATACTGGTCTGCCAAAACATTGAAATGGTGGCCATTACTGGTGTACCAAAACAATGAAATAGTGGCCACAGTGGTGTAACCAAAACAATGAAATAGTGGCGATACTGGTGTAACCAAAACAATGAAATAGTGGCAAATCGGCCATATTGGTGTACCAAAACAATGAAATGGTGGCCATACTGGTGTACCAAAACAATGAAAGTGGCCAATCGGCCATATTGGTGTACCAAAACAATGAAATAGTGGCCATACTGGTGTACCAAAACAATGAGATTGCAGCCATATTGGTGTACCAAAACAATGAAATAGTGGCCATACTGGTGTACCAAAACAATGAAATAGTGGCAATATTGGTGTACCAAAACAATGAAATAGTGGCCATATTGGTGTACAAAACAATGAAATAGTGGCCATATTGGTGTAACTAAACATTGAAAAGGTGGCCATATTGGTGTACCCAAACAATAATACACACTTGATGAAAGTAATGTATCTAAACTGTTGAATAGCATCGACTTTTATTTGCAAGACATCAGTACAATAAATCAATAATAAACAATACAAGCAAAAATGAAGCAAACTACAAATATTAATACAGTTTAAACCTCAATACATTTACATACAGCATTCACAGACACAAGTCAGTTCGGTGTAAGACTATGATGTAAAGAAGATGTAAAACACAGCATGTTTACCTTTCACTTGCAAGTTGGCTTTATCAACTTTCTTTGATCTTTGATTTACAGCACTTGAGCAACATTTTTCAGTACAATTTAATTAATAACACATGTATAAAATTGATCGAGAACACATTGATCGAGAGTTTATCGAGTACTACACATTTTAAGCGTACGGTTATCGAGATCGCGGACCAACCTAGGTCTACTATAGTATAAAAGCATTGCGAACGTGTTTATCATTAAAACACAAATTCACAAGTTTCGAACAACACAACCAAAGGCGTCAGGAGACTCAGGAGAAGAAAAAACTCGCCATTCCTGCATGAAAATCCGCCATGAAACAGCATTTGAGCTGTGACGTCAGAAGTGTCACATGCCTCAGTTTCGCAAAGCCTGTCGGGGCAATATCGCGACCCCAAAAAACACTACTAACAAAACCGAAACCTAGACTCGGCTACCACAGGTAGCCCGAGTAATCAGGGAGGGTCTTAACAGGAAGGTATTGAATTACAAATTGGCTAGCTAACAAACCCGCCGTATATGGAAAACCTTCGGGAAAGCCGTGCATGTTAAAAATCACGTAATTTATGTCGTCGAAGCCAGAGAAATGTTTTAAAGTTGTAAACACATGCAAAACGATTTAAAAATAGAGGAATTGACACACCTGTATTTGTTTTGTCAATTTTTTTATAATAATCTGTCACTACATTTACATAATTGCATTGTCCTATATCAATAAGCGCTAGTTGCATTTGCAATAAATATTCTATATACAAAATAATATATTACAAAATCTCCTTATATATATATAAATAAATCTATAATATCCAGTTGAATAGACACATAATTTACCATTATATAAAAAAAACGGAGCACAGTTATAGAATACACGGAAGAAATTATATGATAGAGCGAAGTGAAAAGCTGGTAAACTGCCAAGAATATAGTTTTGATAACGAAATGCTGACGTGCAGAACCCTTGACAGTTTAATATACTAAGGAGTCTAACATTTAAGGGCCTTCGCTCGAAACGTCAGACTCCTATACCTTCTCTGTTTCGGCAGTATATCAAACCTTACTTCGATTGTTGTTTGACAGCTTACCACTTTTTCACTTTGCTCTATTATATCTAAAGGCCTGGCCAAACGCTTTCAATATTTCATTCAACATCGTTCAACATTGTTGAATTCAACCGTGATTCAACATGTTGAAAGCGTTAGCCACCCCTGTTGAATGACGATGAACGTTGTTGAATGGTGTTCAACAATGTTGAACGATGTTGAATGAAATGTTGAAAGCGTTTGGACAGGCCTTAAAACACTGCCAACGCAGCACTGTAATTTTTTACAATAATATAATACCAGTCCACTTTTGAATGTCTTTAGAAACACAAATACAAGCCAAGATTCCCTAAAAACTCTTTGAATATAAAGCTGAAGGTTTAAATTGTATGAGTTTGTTGTTTGTCAAAAAGTTAATCAGGAAATTCTGAAGAACGAGGAAATTGTATATGCTGAACTTTCTCCCAATCTCAGAACTTGAACAAGTATATGACCTAGTGTTCTAAAATTGTCCCTTAAATAACATCACCTATACGAATTCAAAAGCTACAGCATATTTTATATTCTATATTCATATTCATAAAAGCTAAGGCTATGAATTTGGTTTTACTTGACACTTAATACTATATACTGCCATGCACTTAACACCGCACGTGCGCGGTCAAAAGTTACCGTTCAATATATTTAGTTGTTCGATACGTTGAGTTAAACTCAATCGACAAATATCAAGTGTCCAATGTTATGAAATCGTCAAGACACCGCAATTCACTAAATTATGCAAATTCCACTTGTTTTTCCCGTATGCTAATGACCACAACTATTTGCCTTCATCAGCAAATATTCTCTAATACTCGCCAGGTCAGCGAATTATTTCTCTGTAATCCTCGCCGATAATCTCTTTTAGTCTAAATAAAGTTGTTTATTATTGATTTGTGGATGTATCTCGTTGACTGTACTTATATGTAATCACAGGAATTCCAACTTCGGTTTTGAGTATTCGATATTGCCTTTTGTCCGAGCTTGTGTGTGTGCCAATGTTTTCAGAGATCTCTCCACGGGTATATTCTGCCAGTACGACGTTTGAGCTACAAATATACGTAACAGGTTATCGCTGGATGGGCTTCTGACTTTGAAAACTAAGTCTTGATTCTTTTTGAGACTCTTTTTCAGGACTTACAATTTTCCTTGGTATATTTAATCTTGGCTTTCTTCTGCTTTTAATACCAACTCCAACCATGTCCCGTGTCCACTCGAGTTAAATTTCCGTTGTATTTAGCGTGGAACAAACACTGTGCCTTCGTTTTGACCTAGCCCTTCTGACTTTTCCTCTGTGATTCCTCAATCGTTCCTTGTGCAAAGAATTTAACGATAGATTTGTATTGTTTACCAGCACAACATACATCTCATTCTCCGCTGTATTTTCGTCCAACTCTTCTATATCGTCCAAACCTGGTACGTATTTACTGTCGCGGAATATTTTAGTTATTGGACGTTTTCGCCGGTAGCGATTCGCATCGAACAGCTCAGTTCTGTCGTGTTTCGAACACATTCCTTCTGCTAAGACGGTGTTCTCGTAATCCTTCATCGAAACAGGTTGATCTTCGACAACATCGCCGTAAACGAGCTTACCCCGATCACAAAAAGCCATTCTGGATCTCTGTTTTCTCCGTAAAGACATTTAGTATACGCAGCAGCGGTAAATTATACCCAAACAACCACGATGTGAAGTTACTGACTGCCACAGCAAAAGTCATGTGGCTTTATTATGACACGAAATTTAAATTGAATCTGATTCAATATTTTGGATGACGTAAGCTTGTCATGCTTATATAAGTAAACCAATCAGAGTCGCGCCTCGAACGCGTTAGCGAATCACGAGCGGTCTGCGTCGCAGGAGGTCAATTCTGATGCAATGTGGTTTTTGTTGACATCATGGCTAAACTTCTAGTAATCTACAACTATTTTTAAATATTTGGTTAAATATTGCAACTCTGTATCATTATCGAATCGTGGTTACGGTATTGGAGTAATTAAAAGACAGGCTTTCTTAGAGTATCCCTAGCTGACGAAATTAATAAATTCTTGTCCAATTAGACAGTTTAAATGTTATTCACAGAAAAGGAACTATGCTTCACTAAATATAGTTCGCCATATAAAGCTACCGCAGGCTGGAATTTTGCCAATTTCAATTATATTTGCACTCCCTGACGAAACATGTC
>OZ036009.1:12683359-12688359 GCA_964035015.1 Corallium rubrum | reverse complement strand
TCAATATATTTTCGTTGTTCGTGTATAATAAGATTAAGTTGCCCTTGGTTTTGATTAAAAATAATAAACAAACTTTATTTCCAAAGAATAGTTGTTTTTTTGAAATATTGTCGGAATTAAAAATCCTGGCAAATTTTTACCTAACGACAGGAAATTATTTGTCGAGAGCGAGGCTAAATATTTGTTTGAATTGCTCTTCGGAAACGTCCTACGTTTTCTCAATTGTCACTACTTAGTTCCTATGTTTCCGCCTTTAAGCTTGTTGTTATTCTTATATATATAATATATATATATATATATATATATATATATATATATATATATATATATATATATATATATATATATAAAGGCTTCTAGGACTGTAAATATTTAGACTCCTCAATTTAAATTTCTGCTCCAAAATGTAGGTTCAACATAACCCATAGTTTCACTTGCACTTTCTCCAACCTCATTTACTGCATCTCTTGCAGTAAATGTCCCATGCTTTACATCGGAGAAACTGGAAGACGTTTAGGTGACAGGTTTGTTGAACACCTTCGTGATGTCAAAAACAATGTGCAAAACAAACCTGTTGCCAGGCACTTCAACAGTGCCAACCACTCCTTTTCTAACATTAAAATCTGCGCTATTCAGCCCATTACAGGTTGTAACGATACTCGTCGTAAACAAGAAATGCGTCTCATCTACAAACTTGGTACCATTCACCCTCACGGCCTCAATGAGCGATTCTCTTTCATTTAGCTCACTCCACCACCATATTCCACACCTTTTCCTTAACTTTTCCTGATGACGTAAATAGTGATTTATAACCTGTTTCTTTGCCTATTTGCAGGTACCTGACCCACAAATTGGGTCAGCACCTGCACACAGGCTAAAATTACATATTAATTTATTTGTTTACTTTGTTTTTATTGGCTTACATGTGTTCACGTGATTCCCATTGTAGCTCTGCTATAAATACGCGTGACCACATGTTAGTTGTTTACTAATTTCTCCTGACGAAGGGCCTTCGCTCGAAACGTCGAGAAGATTTTTCTCTGTTTTTCAGGCCAACGTGACTTAACCCTGGTAATATATATATATATATATATATATATATATATATATATATATATATATATATATATATATATTTAAAACCAATATAGAGAATAATACATGGATGTGCAGAAATATGAAATAAATTATATTTCTAGTGTTGACCAGGATATCTGACAAGTGAGCGAACGAGTGAGATGTCCTGCTCAACACAAGAAACAAATTTCATATTTCCAAACATTTATGTATTGCTCTGTTTATTACATAAAAAAGTCCTATTTCCCCACAAAAATTGAGCAGTTTACTTATACAATAAATGTAATTATTATAAATAAAAAGGCAGTTCAGCCAAAAAAACTGAGTATAATATAAGAATCAATTATCAATATAAGAACATTGTTTCGCTGTTAAAATTGTTTGTGGCTGTTAACTTAAAAATTCTTATACTATCGAATATGCCCGTTAATATAATTATAAGCTTAAAACACGTTTCGTTTAATTAAAAATAATTAAACATCCTGACCATTCATGTTGGCGTTCACTATGTTGAACTAATATAATACCTCTAGTGATAATTGTGCACAGCACCAGTTGTTCACAATAGTTCCCAGAAGTTTTCAAAAGACCCCGGCAGTTCTCATTTGTTCCTAGTTTTCCTCATTAGTTCCCAGTTGTTCTCACTCGTTCTTAGTTGACCTCAGTAGTTCCCAGTTGTTCTTATTCATTCCCAGTTTTCCCAATTATTCCTAGTTGTTCTTATTTGCTCCCAATTGTTCCTAGTTGCTCTTATTTGTTCCCAATTGTTCCTAGATGTTCTTATTTGTTTCCAATTGTTCCTGGGTTAGTTATTTTGTTAATCATAACTTTATTACTGGCCTTGTTTATCACTGGCCTTGTTAAAAAGTGTGTGTGGGAGGGGGGGGGGGGGAGGGCAATCATATTCTGCCCCCCCCCCAAAAAAAGTGGGGTGGCCCAGCTCCCCCCCCCCACGACGCCCCTGTTTGTTCCCAATTGTTCCTGATTTTCCAAATTGTTCCTAGTTGCTCTTATTTCTTCTCAATTGTTCCTAAATGTTCCTAGTTGTTCTTATTTGTTCCCAATTGTCGCCAGTTGTTCTTATTTGCGCATAGTTTTTTTTATAACGGTTTCTACAGTTGTTTATAGTTGTTGATAGTTTTCAGTTTAACGTCGTTATCCACAAAGAAGCAACAGTATCGACAATTCGTTGATCTATTTACAAAGTACTTTAACGGCAATTATTTTAAGACCTTAAATAATGACCCGATCGAGAATCAATTCCCCGATCGCGAATCAATTCCCCAGATAGTAGCCGCGCGAAACTCTGAAATATTTCGAACGCAAAACAGCAAATAGTCGTCTGCACAGTATTTTTATTGAGATGCCATGAATAACCACTTAAAAATGGCTACTAAGTAGGGAAATCCAACCAGATGTCACACCAGATCATTAAAAAACCGGAAAAGAGTCACGTCACACATTCTACTGCAGTCCAGAAGCAAAGCAATACACATCAGAATTAGTCCTAGATTTCAGCATAGTACAGTAGCTTCCTCGCACAAAATCCTTACCACTGAATACAACCGCTGGACGAAAATATCGCTGGTCACTCTTCACACGTGATGCTGAACGGCACTTCCGTTCCCTACACTATCAGTCTTGAGCCCGCGATGTAGCGGGATTCCCGCCAAATGTTAGATTCCCCACAATTCCACGGGCGCCGTCCACACTGGTCGCAACGGTAGTACTTATCGCATTGTTCATGAATTAACATACCCGGTGTATGCGTTCGGGTATTCTCGTCGGTTTCTCGTTGTTTCTTCCGGCGATGAGTCTCAGCCCAGGACTTTTCGAGGGCTCGACGCGTTTGGATGGCTTCGCGAAAATGTTCCGCGCGATCGAGTTGCATTCTGATGAGAAAGAAAACGTTTTTAATATCGTTTCTCCCGCCACGTTCACGCAAATTATTTTCCAAAGAAAACGCAGAATCGAAAATCCTCCCCAAATCAAAATATTCAGAATTTTGCGAAAGCGTCGCAAAAAAAAATGCCAAAACGCAGAGGTTCAAAATGGACGAGTCAACGGCATATCAAAGAGACCACAGTCTGCCGTCATACAACGCGAGTCCTTTCTCTCATAGTAGTAACCGCTGATCTTTCCCTGATAAACGAATTGCATACATTGATCGGACTGCAGGCGCGACTGAGCCCACAGTCAAATAAACATATCGAATTTATCGAACAACATGAGGTCAGCCGTCGCTACCAAAAGAGAAAGGACCCGTATTTCCGGTAACTTTATAAATATGTATTATAAAGTATGTACTCACTCCTGTTTGATCCGCTCCAACATATCAGACTCTTCTCGTTGCGTCGTAAGGTCACGAAGTATGGCCGCTCGTTTCTTGTCGGCAACCATCGCTAATTGTTCCTGATATAACGTACGCGCCCGCTGTCGCTGATCTCTCGTCTTCTCGGGCGTTGCATCGTGGATACCGAAGATAGGAGCCTTGGAATCCGGCTCAGCAGCGGGGATCGGCAAAGGTTTGAACTGAACCTAAAGGATACAAGAGGACACTCGCATAAGATAGATCACGTAATCGAGTCAAAGAAGAATTTAAGGTCACTGACCTATATATAACCAGACAGTGGGTCCTCTATATCAATGACTGAAAGAGAGTGATCACTGGCCTATATATAACTGGACTGTGGGTGCTCTATATCAATGACTGAAAGAGAGTGATCACTGACCTATATATAACTGGAGTGTGAGTGCTCTATATCAATGACTGAAAGAGAGTGATCACTGACCTATATATAACTGGACTGTGAGTGCTCTATATCAATGACTGAAAGAGAGTGATCACTGACCTATATATAACTGGACTGTGAGTGCTCTATATCAATGACTGAAAGAGAGTGATCACTGACCTATATATAACTGGACTGTGAGTGCTCTATATCAATGACTGAAAGAGAGTGATAACTGACCTATATATAACTGGACTGTGGGTGCTCTATATCAATGACTGAAAGAGAGTGATCACTGACCTATATATAACTGGACTGTGAGTGCTCTATATCAATGACTGAAAGAGAGTGATCACTGACCTATATATAACTGGACTGTGAGTGCTCTATATCAATGACTGAAAGAGAGTGATCACTGACCTATATATAACTGGACTGTGGGTTTCCTATATCAATGACTATAGCAATGAATATTTTTTCAATTATTTTTTCAATTTATGCTAAATCCAAATATGTTACACCTGAGGTCCTTATGACGTCTTTATGACGTCCTTATGACGTCATCGGTAGCAAGAACCTCGGTCAAATTAAAATAAGAAAGTCTACTCTAATTGACCTTTTCACCAATAGCGGCGGCAAAATCTTGAACTTGCACTGATGCATTTTGGTCTATTCGGGGTAACAAGCTCAATTAAAATGCGGTAAATTTATCTTAATAAATACTTTCGTGGAACAATGTTTAAATATAATCGTTGTGATAATAGTAAAAGCAACAATTCTTGGACGTATAAGGATAGATTCATGACAAGTGTAACTTTATACATCCAAACATTATTACTTTTAGTAACATTACAACGTTCACATTTAGACATTGTTGCCACGAAAGTATTTATAAAGATAAATTTACAGCGTTGTGTCTCCACACTAAGCAATCACCTTTCTAATCCATGTCTTTGGCGTCAAACGCAATGGGAGATATCAATGGAAATTAATGAAGAAAGTAGGACAGATCGGGTACAAAGAGCAACGTTTTCGGGGATTTTTTGTGCGTTGGAAGTTCCCGTTTCCATCATTGAAGGCGAACAACTTGGCCACAAAACTAAAATCAAATGGCAGACGTTGCAGTCTAACTCTGGGCCACAGTGTCCTACTTTTCCAATTAAGTCGGTATCACTATAGCAATTATTAATT